>CABFOS010024668.1:0-17527 GCA_900660315.1 Diretmoides pauciradiatus | reverse complement strand
GGACTATACCAGTCAATATTTCCAAGCAGGCAGGACCCCCCCCCCCAGTCATACTGCAACTTTCTTAAAGTTTTGGCTCTGCTTGTCATACGGCATACATCTCAATAGTCATGAGGGCTGTGATCTCTGAAAGAACAAGGAAATCAGCAGGCTTTTGTAAGTGTACAAGTGACACACAGCGGACCATGTTGTACACGGTGTACGACCATATCTAGATCAGACTGATTATGTAAGAGTGTGTGTGTTTGTGTGTGTGAGAGAGAGAGTGAGCGAGGGAGACGGTAAGTGCAAGAAGGGTGTACCAGAAGAGGTACATATTTCAATTAGTCCCTTCCGTTAACTTCTTTATTAGCCTAGCATAAATTAATATTCAGCTTTACATACTCTACTGTATGTGTTTTCTGTAGTCACTCATCAGGTGTTTCTACACAGTCTAGGCATATTTTGGTTTGCCGGAATAACTAAAGAAAACTGTCTCATATCCTTCTGTGAGATGTCTGCATGACAATGGTATGCACAAGTACACAAGCCCAATTCGCTACTGCCTGCTCTTTTAATGCTTACAGTACACTTTTTTTTGAGTGATTCCACTGCTGAAGATGATGGTGATATTGTCAAATTTGTTTTTCATCTTTTTGTATGATTAAGTTCAAGCAGTGCTTCCTTTTATACATTTTGCATTTTGTTCTTTTGGAGTGTAACATGTTTTTTTTGCCACGACTTAAATAACTGAAAAATAATGAAGAGCACAAGTAATTTATACATATCATAGACATTTAAATGGAAGTCTCTCCTCCTGTCTCTCTCCTAGGCTTTGTCGACTAATTAAAGAGGCAGTTGCTAAGAGATGACAAACAGTGACATTGCTGAAAGCCTCTGATGTACAACCACCTGAAGCTCTATTTCTCTTGGGTCTCTTCCCTCCACTCCTCTGCCTTTACCTGGCTCATGTGAAGGACGCGGGAGAGACGCATACACAAACAGACTCACAAGCGCCATGGCAGCTTTTACTGCTACCTGTGCCATCACCAGTGCCACTACCGCCACAGTGGCCCGAACTGATGGGAACAGGCTTGGAAGCAGTGAAGAGGCTGTTGGACGTGAGAGTGACTGGCGAAAAAGCGAGAACGAGGGGTATAACACTATCCTAGATAAAACTCATGAGTTCTTCCAGCTCTGCGACATTGAGGACAAGGGCTTCATCACCCGCCGGGACATGCAGGTGAGATTAGTGATGCAGGGGATTGCTATGGAGCTACTGAGAATGTTGACATGTTTTAAGTTGGTTTGTGAAGTTTGATGCTTGTTGAATGTAAGTGATTAAACTAGATTGATTAAACTTAGATTGTTTTTACTTAGCTAAGCATAAATTACAAGGTGCATTTAATACAATGGGAATTAATTAAAAAACACATGTAATATTGAGTTAAAAAAACTTGTGGAGAACTAATTTTTTTTTAAATCAATCAACAAAATATCAGGACTGTGTGGTCCCGTTCCTACTGTAGCATGCAGACACATTCACATAGACATCAATAACACCTGAAGCAAATCCACCATAATTTTGTACACAATTTTGAGGACAAACAACTACTCATTCAGTCAGGCTTTGTATAGAGTACAGGGACTGTGTGTGCTCATTAGTGATGCTGAACAGGACATGGATAGGCCATGTGCTCCTTATTCAATATGGAATTAAAGCGACTGAGAGGAAATCACAGTGCCAGCCAAGCGGAAGCTTTGTCATACAGCTCCTCCACGCACATTATTGTGCAGATTCACTTGCCACTTGGATATTCATGCACGTTGTTGCTGTTCCTTTGATGAAGCACTTATACGCTCCCACTCTGATGAGAATATCTCTATAGAGAGATGGCTTTGATCCGGTGTTTACAATAATGGATTGGACATTAGATGGCTGGCTGGCCTCTCCCCTTTATGACACCATTCTGTACAAATGTAGGTCATAAGTAGGTCTAACTCTGCCAAATTGCATTTAAGATTCTAGTCGAGGAGGGGGGGGTAAATACAATTATATATATAAAATTGTATATATATATCTAAATTGTACATATATATGTGTGTGTGTGTGTGTGTGTGTGTGTGTGTGCGTGTGTGTGTGTGCGTGTGTGTGTGTGTGTGTGTGTGTGTGTGTGTGTATTGTGCACATACATATTTGTGTGTGTGTGTCTATAAATAATTCATTAGTTATATTTTTGTTTTTTTTAAATCACATAATGGAGTTTACATACAATGTAGATGGCATAAGAATCTAACCAATATCCTACAGCATACATTTAATTGCATCCTTTACGCAGTACATTTTAACAAATGATTCTATTTTCTATTTATATTTTGTGGGAGTGTTTTAGGCACAGTATTGTGTTTGTGCTCACAGCTTAACAATAATTGTCACACCATGACCAATAGGAAAGCTTTTGAATTCTGCTCAGTTTGGATATTGCTGACATAAGGGCTATGTTCTGCCCAGATAACAGAATTTACAAGGAATGAAGGGCTGATAGTCTTATAGAAATGCTTTCCCTTATCCCTACCCTGGATACTATGGGTGGGCTCAGTCAACATTCGGAGCAGTGTAAACACTTCATAAAAACCAGGCCTTCACAGCTTACAGAGGTGTGGCTATGTTGGCCTTTCAGGGGAAATTATGCAATGATTTATTGACATGCTCACAATATATTGTGGGTGGCTCTCAAGCTATCATTTCCCTTTGGGTAAGTGTCACTTCTCTGCTTGAGAAAGGCATTTAACCACCAACTGCAGGAGTGGAGCTGCTCAGTGGTCAACCATAAAATACTTTGGCTGCACTGGGAAGCTCTCAGGTGTGACTGTGTGGAACTACATGGAGTGTGAAGTTGTGTGTTGGTGAAAAAGAGTGTGCATGTGCAGCCAGCAGTTCCTGGTTAAATGAAAAATTTGGGAAAAAAATAAGGCATGGATTAAACCTGTTTGGTATGTGACATGTATTAGAGTAGTATCTTATTTTCACTGGTCAGGCAAGGAACCATTAACTTGCAGAAATGACTGCCTCTACAAATCTCAAGTAGCGGTTGTTATAGTTACAGTAGCTGATGTCCTTGAATCCTTTGTCTTGCCAATAACAGCTGTGTTTTGTGTCTTGTTAAATAGAGGCTAAACGGAGAGCTCCCACTCAGTGCAGATGAGTTGGAGAATGTATTTGACACCCTGGATTCTGATGGCAATGGATACCTTACACTCAACGAGTTCTCCTCTGGCTTCAGTATGTTTTTAATCTGTTTTCTGATTGAAACACAATTTATAGTATTATCATTACTGGTAGTCTTGGACCTAGGTACTCTGAATGTGCACCTCATTTTTCCAGGTGAATTTTTGTTTGGCCAGAAGATTTCTGTAGAGGAGGGGATGGGCGACCCCTTTAAGAGCCTACCGGAGGCCCTGTACCAGAGCCAATGGGAGGAGAGGTTGGCAGCCAGCGAGGATGAAGAAGAGAAATACTTCTGCATGCTCATGGAGAGCCTAGGAGGCAGCAATGTCTTTGAAGAGTGAGTGTGTGCTTGAGATTATGAGCCTGTGTCTAGTCTACCTTACTGTATATATTTGAACTCGTTATCAACATTTCCTTTACACAGTCCACACAGTAATTGGAGCCTTAGCGTGAGACTGAAATCAGCTGTGCAAACCAAACAAGAGTTGGAAGTTTCCACTCAAGCTCTCTCTTCGAGTCTTTGAGCAACCCATGTTCTGCCTCTCTCAATCAGAATGTGACTGTCTTGATATTGAAGTCTCCTTATTATAATATTCTATTTGGGAGCATGTAAAATGCAGTGTGGAACTGCAGGAAGCTTCTGTTTCTTACAGTCATCACAAATCATCACACTTAAAAAGTGGAACTCTAATTTGTGTCTGCCTGCTTGAACTTGACTAAACCAAAGATGTTACTTTCTCTGCTTAGGCAGTTCACACAATGCTAAATGGCCCCTGGTAAGGCTAGCTATGGTCTGTACAGCAATTGCCACTTTGGGAGGGAAGAGATTGAACAGGGGCCCATTTGATGCATCACTAGACTCACCTTTAGTAAACAACTGCAACTCAATAAAAGTAAACGGTAGTGGAGGTGCCTGTCAGGTTAAGTACATCCTATTGACTTCTGCCTGCCCGGTTAGAACTGGAGATGTGTACTGACATTAGTTTTAGAATAAGGATTTGTATTTGTTGAAGAGATTTGTTCGACTTTGTTCTTTTATCGAAGGACCAGATGCACATTTCATTGTTTCATTGTTTCACTTCAGCATTTTGCTTTTGCTCTCTAGTCAGTACACAGGTTAGATACCTTGGAACACACAAAAGCTTTCATTCAAGTTATCATGAGAAAAGTGTATGAGATTTTTTTTTTCTAATGGGGAATGTATTTTTCAAGGCCAAGAACATCTTGACGAAAAGGTGCCCTTTTTTAAAAGCAATGCCTGTCTTCAGTCAACAGACAACTATTATAATGTGCTGCTTACTGTACTTTCAACCTGCTCTCCTGCTTTCATCAGTATCTGTAACATTTTGTTCCTGTTACTTTCTCTAGTTTTCTTCTTAAAAGGATAGCGTGACCTACAGTGGGGTCCAAAGGTCTGAGTGCACCAACAACTGTTCATTTTAATCATTTATCAAAAACCACTAGAAATGTTTTTACTCGGTTGTTACTTCTTATTCAATAATACATTATTTAGAACTGACAAAAATAAAAGTTTTTAGATTTTTGAGAAATGCTTATGATGAAATTTAAATATGTCTGAGTAGCTTGTTTTTATACCATTTGGTAAGGTTTTCTCAAGTTGTCGTCACAACATATATTTCATTTAAATATTAACACATTGTGAATTGTTATTGGTATTTTAACAACTAATACCAGATATTGACTAAATTGACATGGTCCGCTATGCGTTACTGTCACTACTGCTAGTGCTTTAACTTTGATATTATTATTATTGTTATTATTGTCATCAGTATTATTAACAATAATGTAATAATAATAATAATAATAATAATAATAATAATAATAATACAATTATTTTTTACCAGTATCTTAATTGGCTAAGATTTAGTTCTTGGTAGTGGACTTAGACTTTTTGACCCCACTGTACACTACAAATACACTAAATGTAATTGGACGCATCTGTTCCTTCATCATATCCCATCAGTCCTGATGAGGTACGTAGTTTGTGGGCCCAGCTACGTCGGGATGAACCTCACCTCTTATCCAACTTTGAGGACTTCCTGGCCAGAGTGACGTCCCAGATCCAAGAGGCCAACCAGGAGAAGAGGGAGATGGAGACCGCTCTCAAAAGGTGAAGGGACATCTTGGTATATTTGAATTAATAATAAGTAACTGTACATTATTGGATATGCTTATTTTTAGGATTTAAGGAACCAGCTATTCATTGAAGAATGGCTTTTAAAGAAGGCTGGTAGTAGGTATCACGGTGGGACATTGTGGTTAAATTCAAGTTAAACTAGCAGATATAGATATCTAATCTGATAATGTCATGTTTTGTCAGACAAATGAAAACCTCAGCCTTATTATTGAAGCTGTTTGACACGTTTAGTATGCATGCTAAATTGAATGCAGATCACTAATCACATCACTGAAAAGGGTGGTATAGAGCTTATGAAAGGTTTCCCAATGCATATTTGATCACCATTGAACTCGGTGAGCTCAGGGGTTATAAGAGCCATTAGAGCTCTATTGAGAACAGAATTAACACAGGAGTATTTGACTGACTAAAGCAGGCCATATTGGTGATGAGATGTGAAGTGGCTCTTGAATTAATGTGCATCCATCACTTAAGTGAACTGTATTTATGTGGTTATTTCATACTTGCATTATTTATCTTTATTATGTAATGTTTCTTGAAAGATAAATTTGACATGTTCTGAGTGCACGTAAGAAGGATCACTTACGAGCAGTGAACAGTTTTACTTCTATCCCACATTTAACAATTACAGTAACCAAAACAGAATTGCTTTATATACATACAATCAACATAAGATAAGATAAGATAATCCTTTATTGTCTCCCTTGGGAGAAATTTTTCTTGGGCAACGAGAGAAACACAGTGTCATCACACACATACATACATTTAGTGCTCAGTAACATTCAGTGCCGGTATCCCTGTATATCCAAACACATACAGCTACTGCATTTGATTGACAATAATGTCCCACATTTTCAAATCTGAATATAGCAAGATTCACATCCAAATAAATGTATAGGATGCCTGATGAAGACCAACAGATGTCGACACGTTGCTGCCACAGCTGCTACAAATAAACACTAAGAGACCATAATTTCAATGTGCAGATATTTTGCTTTTTTTTTTAATCAAATCTGAATACAACTCTACAGGAAAGCAGCAACACACGATGATGAGATCCAGCGACTATATGAGGAAATGGAGCAGCAAATAAAAAATGAAAAAGACCGGATTCTGCTGCAGGTAAACACCTGTGTACTAATAATGAACTGACATATTTCCTTGTTCCTGACTCTGTCTGCCAAATACTATACATCGCCGTCTTCCTTTCACCCTTGTCCTTTATCCTCTTGTCTCTCTCTCTCCACCCCAAATATTCTCTTTCATCCCTATGCTGAAGGATTATAAGCAGTTCCTGTCTCGCAGTCAAGGCCTGGAGCTGCAGCTGTCTAGTAAGGAGAAAGAGCTGGAGCAGCTCTTCCAGAAACAAAGGAGGGTGAGTGAGAGCAAGCAAAAGCGTCTCCCACATAGATAGATAGATAGATTAGATAGATAGATAGATAGATAGATAGATTAACGTTAATTGATTAGCGCTGCACCATTTATTTTCCATTAGCACACAGTCAGGAGGAGGTGTTACTGTATTTGGATAGTGCTTGTCTCAGGCATCTAATCAATGCTTCTCCTGGGGGTTTCTGCAGCAACGACAGCTTACTTTAATAGAAACCGATAGATGTTAATAGCTGCTGTCACACATCCATTCACAGAAATACACTCAGTTTCAGGGTAATTAGCGAAATTAAATTAATTTTGGTCAAGTCAACGAGGGCTTTTCTTTTTCTAACAGCTCCTCAGCTCCTCTAATTATTGTCAGTGCCCCCTCTTTACCAAGCTGCCACTCTGCAACCAGACACTGGTACACAGTGTGGCATCGTTTTAAAAGCATTTAACATGGCTAACGCTCCCTGTTGTATCCGTTCTGGGGATTGTGGTTCAAAAGTAGCATGTTGCTCTATGTTTAGGGGCAAACTGCTGTCTGATAGTGGTTTGTCTGTGTGTCCTCACACCTTCTTCTCCTCACAGAGATGCAGAGGCGCTGCTTCTGAACAGGCAAGCCAGGCAACTGATTGGGGCCCCAGGCCGTTAGAGGGCCCGTGAGGGCTGACAAACTTTACTCCACAGCAATGTCTCAAATTGTGGCAACCGCAGTGACCGCAACCCCCTCCCCCTTAAACAACCAATGGACGATTTGCAATGACATCTTAGTAGGAAAAGTCTCTAAAGGGGCCCCATGTCATTCCCGTCAAACTTGCACGATTGATTCCCGTAACATTCTCGAAGTTTGAATTGCAAGTCAATGAAGGAAATTGAAGAGGAGTTATCAATCTGGAAGTCGAAAGAGAAAAAAGAGGGTGAGGAAAAAAGAAAGCAAGCCAGTGGTGCGTGCAGCAGATAATGTCGATTAAGTATACAGTAACAGTACATAACTGAATGGTATTATTAGTCTAGCCTGGGTTTCCGTTAGCCGGTAATAACCAGTTTTGCCTGGTGAAATTTATTTAAAATACGATAAACTAAAAACTTGCTGGTCAAAATGTTAATAATGCTCATACAAAACGTAGCCGCTCCGGCGCAGGCGACTGGCGCGCCACCAAGCTAGCGCCATTATCCTGTGCAACTTCCAAGAACCAGTCATGCCGGGAGCCAGACTGTTATTGAAACGTGGCCGCTAAGTTTCAAATTTGTCCGGTAAAATTAATTCTTTCCGGACACTGGACCGGCGTTTTTTTTTGTCATATCAGTTCCGTCAATGTACATTATTTATAACGTGATGAACGCTGGTTGGAGGGGCCCCCTGGGAGTTTTTGCCTAGGGCCCCAACAGACTCTAGAATCGCCACTGCACAGACGTGACAGCCTAGCATCATATTCATCCTTTGTCTTTTGATTATCATGGTCATTTCACATTCATTAGCCATGCACTATTTATTCATGTTTCTGGCTGTTACAATCGTTCATCTGTTAATTTTGTGATATCCCCACTATGTCCCCTAAAGCCTTTGAGTACCAAGAAACTTTTTGTAGAAACAACCATTTGACACGCACTTTCCTGCAGTGTTCCCTTGGATTGTATCCCTTACTTATCCCTTAAATTATCTGAGGATTTCTTGTTGTTGAGTGTGGACTAGGGTTCAACCAATATGGCTTCTTGAAGGCCAATACTGATACAAATATTTTTAGATTGAAGCGATCAATAATTTTGCCAAATTGCACATTTTTTATGCCAAAACGGTGTTTACCAGAGATTTATATTCTTGGCTGGGTGAAAACCCCTTTGAAACAGCATTTAGGCCATGTGACATTAAAACACTATGCAAATTATTACTGATCCTGATGAAGGCTACAGACTAGGGCCCAAACATGTTGTTCTGTGTATGAACTAGCCGCTTTATTAAAGGCCTTTTACCTGAAGAGCTGCCTTGGACATTCCTTTTTTCTTCTACTATTCATCGGTTCCCAGAGTGAGTCCAAAGAGCACCTTCCTACATTAACTTTACTTAAGAAACGCTGCAGCCCTTTCCTACCTCTCTCCTGTACTATGCAAATTATATTCTTTTAGAGTTGGCAGCTTATTTAGGCTGGGTGACTTACCCCACTTAATCAATTATAGGGGGACATATGAGATACATTAGGAGGTGGAGGTGGATGGCACTGACCATCCCACAGCTATTTAAAGGCCAATATCTGCCTGATATATTGGTCTGACTCTAGTGTGGACGGCACTGAAACAAATTTCAACTCTGTTTGGAATTGCAATAAAACCCAAAGCTTCTTGACTCCTTCACTGCCTTTTTGACCATGGTCTCTCTCTAGTTGGAGTGTCAGTGCCAGGAGCTGCACAGTGAGCAGCATGTGACCAAGGTGGAGAATGTGAAGCTGAAGCAGACGAATGATGAGCTAGCGCAGGAGCTGGAACACACCAGCCAGGAGCTGATGTTGGCACAGGAACAGCTGGGTCTGCTGCAGGATCAGTCCTCACGTCTCAATGAGGAGAAGGAGATGTGAGTTGCAGTTCTTATAACTTCAACCATCCTTACAGTATTTGTTCATTCCTTGTATCTTGATCATGATCCAGTGCATTGTGTCCAGAAGAGGGAGTGTTTCCTGCATACAGGTAGATAGGCAGGAAAACACACCAGTGTGCTACATACTCATGCCTTGTTCATAAATCCCCTTCCCAAACATGTCTTGATATTGTATTGTCAGTAAACAAAGTATTTTTGTTGGCCTGTCATTAGATATTTGACTGTCTCTGCCACCACCAAGCTGTAAAATGAAATTATTTTTGCTGTTTCCTGCAAGTGCCCGATGACTTGTGTGTATACGCTTATTATTCTACTGAAATTTAAGCTGTTAATTGTCAAATATGCATCAGCATTCATCTCATAGTTACAGTAATAGCAACTTGTTGTGTTCCATTGTTGTTCAACATAGGGAAATGTACAGGGTGACCGAGGGACTGCAGAGGGAGAGAGCCAGCCTGCTAAAACAACTGGACCTGCTGAGGTATGGATAGTAAAATACAGTAATAGAGGAACAGTTGTACAGGGGGACCCATTTTATAGAGAACCATTTAAGCACCATTTACTTAATATACAGTGAAGTGACATGTGTATTGCTCTCCTGAATAGTGGCTATTTAGTTTCAAGCTCATGCTGTGCTGTGCTCAGCAAGTATTTTATTGTTTTTATACTGTACGGTGCTTCCTCATTGTTAGAAATTCATGTTGATAATTTTTTCATGGCAATTGTTTCACTTGGGGGAAACTAGACCACCAAAAGTGTATCGTGGCTAATAATGAGTTTAGTGGTAAGATACTAGATAGTAGGTACTATATCAGATCAGACTGAGTCTCAGTGAACTGCTGAACAGCAAACACTTTGTCACCAGACCAGACATTACACTTCAAAAGGAAAGAGAATTGCTTAAGAGGCTGATCTATGTTTCTTTGTTGTATCCAGGGAAATGAACAAACATTTACGAGACGAAAGGGACATGTGCTATCAGGTATGTGTTTACATGTGACAGCAGAGAATGCATTCACTAGATTATTTTAATGTCCCTGCACCTTTCGAATGTATCCTGTTTAAAACAACTATAGAATTAAGAAAGATGATGAAAATGATCGCCAGCACCCAGAATCCCCCCAAAATGTACAGTATCAGTCAGCATGGACAGCCAATGGATCTTATACCACAATCAGATAAAAATGTAATGTTTTGATTCCACAGAAACCAAAGACTTGTAAGAAAACACCAGCTTGGAACCAGAGGCCATTACTAAATACTGTGAAGCACACAAACAGAAACATCTTCAAAAGGTAAATACCAGGAGATGTTTTAATCCAAATTACATTAATCTTCTCTGTTGAAGACATATTTACATTGACAATCCAACAGTTGACTTCATGTTTTGATAAAGTCAAATAAATAATGTAACAAATAGAACGTAGGCTGTTGTGTATGTTCATATGTGACAGACCTGATCTGACAATATTTCTGTGATGCTTCCGCTAAATTCAAAACGATCATAATATAACAGTGAACAATGTATTTTGCTCCCATCAGTAACTGTAGTGTGTTTCTCTCTGTAGTATGGAAGAGGTGGAGCTGGCCTCCAGCACTAAGAGGCAGAGCCTAATGAATGGGTCCTGCCAGCCCCCTGGCCTGGAGGAGGAGACGATAGACGGCAGACCACCAGGCCACAGGGGGCACCTCCAGAGGATCATCTCCATCGAGGAGGACCACCTTCCCCACCTGCTGCAGGATGACTGTCCGGCCCAATCGCCACTACAGGAGTGCAGTGAAGGAGAGGAGGCCACAGAAGAGGAGGAGAATATAGACTTAGTGATGAGTGATATCTTCCCCCCCAGGTCATCTACACAGCAGCAGCAGCAGCAGGAAGGAAATGTGGGAAGAAGACACACCCCCACGTCTCCTAGGGGTCAGCCTGTTGGCAAGGAGACCAGCCTAAATGTAAGCCTGTGTACACCAAGGGACTCACCTATGCACAAGTGGATGCTTGATATAGAATAATGATTTTTTAAAATTCTGTAACCAACAATGTAGGAGTGCAGGAATAAAGTTACTGTAAGTTGTTTTTACACGTACCCTAAAATGCAGAAAGTTCCCATTTTCCTGAGGTTAGTTTCACAGTCTTCAGAAGCTCTTCTTAGCTTTGTTTTTGTTTTTCTAAGCGCTGCAAACCTTCAGTAGCTTGGTCTGTGCTGACTGTTTTTGTTCCAGTCAAACCAAGCAATAGATAAAGCAGACAGGTGTTGAGTTTCTCAGTGAGAGGACATCATCACAGTACACTATGTTTGATCCTGCTGCAACCTAGCCCACAAAAAAAAGGATTAGCCACTTGACTGTTAAGTGGGGGTTCCCATGACCTTCCCACAATCTCTGCTCCCATAATCCCTCTGTTTATTCAGGAGGAGCGTGCTACCTCGCCACCTGACCGCCTTTTCAAGATTGTTCTGGTGGGGGACTCTAGTGTAGGAAAGACCTCTCTGCTAAGACGATTCTGTGATGACTGCTTCTACCCCGGCACTTCTGCTACGGTGGGTAAGTAATATGCAAACACACAGGCACCCCCCCCATTGTCAGTTCCTGTTAAACTAAGGCATCTAAAGACCAAGGCCTGTGGTCGACCTCAGACTCTCTTACCTCTCAGTGTGGTGGTCTACTCAGCACTTAAATGTGACACTTGGTTTAACACTGTAGAACGTACTGTATGTAACATTTATTTAGCAGCAGCAGCAGCAGTGACAAATAATACAACACCACTTAGCATTGTTTCTAAATTGCCTTAAAATCCCTTAAAACATAGTAGCATAATGTGAACTGGTGCACTATTGAATGTAGACCTCATTCAGAGACCACTATGACTTGTGAAGTGTTTGTCAGTGTTTTTGTAATTCCCTGGTGTCAGATCCAGCTTTTTCTCTTTTCATCCTTTGATCTGATCCTTTTCTATATGAACTTTGATATCTTTAAAATGCTGTAGAAATCATATGAATTAAAGTAAATTTGCTGGCTAACAATGTCTTATCTGTATGTGCAGGCATAGACTACAGTGTGAAGACAATAACTGTGGACCACAGCCAGGTGGTGCTGCAGATGTGGGATACAGCAGGACAGGAGAGGTGAGCTATCAAAACATGAGATGAAAGCAAAGAGATTCCAGTATTTGTAAAGAGTCAACATGTCTCTTCTCATTTTAACTCATCTCATCTCAGCTGTCTCAGTGTAGTTTGATGAGATCCCTGATCTGCCAGGTTTGTTCATTCAAAAGTGTACAGTAGGCTCGTTGTATTCCTAGAAATCTCAGAAATTAAATTGTCTTTTTCGCTTCTGGTTTCTGATGTTTATGTGCTGGTTCACTCACTTACAGTCCTACAATAAGTACATGTTGTGGCCTAATATGAGCAGAACTATTTTACTTGCCAGTGTTTTTAACTTAATGTACCTCAACAGGTTCTCATTTAAAAACATAAAAACATTGTGCCTTTGCGAGCTGCTCCACTGGAGTATAGAGTAGCAGCATGCGGCACACAGGGATTTTTCTGGGATTTTTTTGAAGTAGCAGTGAAATCACAACACTTCTTCTCTGCTTGTCTACTTCCTCATCCATTCAGGTATCGCAGCATTACCAAGCAGTTCTTCCGCAAGGCTGACGGTGTGGTTGTGATGTATGACATCACGGCTGAGCACAGCTTCACGGCTGTCAGGCAATGGCTGACAAGTGTACAGGTAAGACACATTATCACCCTTCTATTGCATACAGTAGATTTCACACAGTGGTATCACAATATACAGAGCAAACATTAAGCAGCATAAGTGTTTGCACAATAACAATCAAAAGGGGAAAGAAACATTGCATTGGTGAATATGCACTATTCAAAGGAGTGTATCTTGTTACCTCTTTTCTCTCTATCTATTTATCTATAGGAAGGTGCAGGTGAAGACATACCCATCATGCTTTTGGGGAACAAAACAGACAAGGAGAGTGCCAGGGAAGTCCAGCGGGGAGTGGGCGAGAACCTGGCCAAGGTTTGTCCGTCTGTTGAGCCTGCTAATCTCTAGGCTCTGTCTGTACTAATTGCAGCACGTTCTGGTCAATCAGACCACAGTCCCAGTGGCACAATTTCTAAATTAATAATTAAAATTGAATAAAACAAAATTGTGGGTTAAAGTGAGCTACATGTACAAGCAACCCCACTATAATTCTCCATGTTGTTACCCTCATCTTCTGCTCCTTTTTTTTTAAATCCCTCTCTTTCCTTTCCTTCTGGCACGTTTCTATGGTGATTGGCCAGGACCATGTTAGCCACTGTTGTCGCATGAGAAATAATTTTTCATAGTGGTCCTACAGCCATTACCTTGCTTGAGAGACCTGACTCGATCAATGTCTTTTTTGGTAACTACTGTATAGCATTATCAGCATTTGGCTCTTTTTCAGGACTGCCAGATGATCTTCTATGAGTGCAGTGCATGCTCTGGACACAATGTGGTGGAGTCCATGGTGCATTTGGCAAGGTGAGCAAAATCCATGAAAACTAATTGTCCTTGTGTCCGACCAAATATGGAACAACTGTCTGCTTGAGCACATTTCAAACTGGGATTTGTGGTCTGTATTGAAATGAGGCAATTCACAGGGAGCCAAATATTTAATTTGCTATGTGCTGGAGACACAACAGGCCTTTTCTTTTGAACTGGTTCTATAGAGCACACCACAAAGCATTCACATAAGATCTCTCAAACAAAAATATCTGATCACATGATCATTACTCTTTAGAATATAGTCCCTTTGTCTTTGTTCACTTTAAAGTACTTAAAGTAGTACATGTGCATCAGAAGTCTTTTTTTCACACTATTATCAAACAAAAGTAGTGAGCAGCCCCGATGGCTCATTTATGTTGCTCCTGTTACCGGCACTTCTTTACACCTTACTGTGTTTCCTAGGATTCTGAAAGAGCAGGAGGACAGAGAGAAGGAGAAGACCGTCCAGCTGGTCAGCAGCCCCACACAGAAAAAGAGATCCTGCTGCTAACAGTTAAAAACACACTAGCACATACAGTACAGTGACAGTCTGACCACATGGGCCAGGAAAGTCACAATATTGTGAGTCCCAGCACAACTGTTTTTCAACCAGTCTTGATCAGAGCAGTAGGGAATTCAAAAACAGCATATATATGGTCATATGTCATTGATGGTATTGCACTATTAAGAATAATATAGATTATTTTCCAAATAACTACAGTTGACTGTTTTATGAAAATACATTTTCGATGTAAAAGTATTATATCATGTCAAAAAAGTTCACTTTTGAGGAATAGACTACAATAGAGTACACATTTTGATTAGCCATCAAATAAAACATTTTTAATTTAATGTCCCCACAAAATTGAAAGTGTTTTTTAAAACTTTTTTTTATGTTGGTTTTATCAATCAGCAAAGTCACCCGCCTTTTGACTACGCCACATAAAATGTGTGAATTGGTAGCTTCCTATTTTAGGGAACATGAGATGTTTGATTGTTGCAATGTGTATTTAGTCTCCAAATCTGTCACATTTGGGCTTTTTACGGTCTATTCATGTATTTATTCAGTGTTACTTGTACAATTTGTAGCAGAACTGGAGTTTATTAGGCTACTTTTGCTTTAGTTGTGAGGTTCAGCTGTTGTACTTTTAACAGTTTGAGGACAACAACACAAGTAATTAATTTCCCCCAACAGACCAAAGGGAGTTTAGTAGGGGTCTGTCTGTAAATGCTCACAATATTTATTTCATATCACCTTAATGTGCCTCAACTGCAGGGGTTTTATGATGCTTGAGGCATTGTTATATGTTAATAATGTTCTATGTTTGTTGGTAAAGGGCTTAATTTTTACTGTTTGATATTGTATTATAGACACCAATAGTGCTTCACCATTTCCAATGACTTGCACATCAGTATAATGTGTATATGAAACTCTAAATAACAAACTAGTACATGATTTATGTGAGTATTAAATATATAATGTATAAATGTATGGTGACTATTCATTTCTTCCTGGTACAATGAAATCAAAAAGAAGGTAAATAGCATCACCCGATGGATAAATTGGGACATTATTTTTATTCATTGTTTTATTCAGCATTTATGTTGACATGACATCATGTGAAGCCACATATTAGATATTTTGAATAACATATTAATACAATGTGGAATTAACATGCCATTATTTTCATTCAAATATGGCTAACCGACTACATGGCCATCTAGAGTGTGTTTAGTTTGAGCAACCTGATTTGTACGTATTACTGTAGGATTGCTCTTTGCTTAGGAGTGAGGAAAGAGGAGTAACTGTGGCCAGACTCCAAACATACTGTAAGGATTCCTTCAGTACAATGATTTATACCTGCTAGATACATAAAATATTAGTTTAATTACAGTTTAAAAAAATGTTATTTCTGATAGCTTTTGAACATAAGCAATGGCTCACAACATAGTATTGCTTATTTGTGCCAACTGTCTGACACACATGGTTGAAGAACTAATAGAGACTGTTTCCTCATAAGAGACAACACTTTATTTTATACTGCACAACTTGTTGATGGTTACGAGCATCTGCTCTCTCAATGCATACCTTCTAGATTATGAAAAATGTTGCCCTTGTCCACTTTCCTCCATGGCTCTTAAGTCCTCATACTGCACATTTTGGTTACAGCCCTGAGAAGATGAAACAGAGGCTCTGCAGAGTACAGGAGGCGTGGGAATAGAGGCTGGTACTTGGCCGTAGATAGAATGTCTATACACTATAATGGTGGATAGAGGTGTTACAATACAACTGGGTGTGCGTTAGTGTGTAGGTGGGGTGGGTGGTTGAAATCTGGGCAAAATGACGTATCTAAATGGTTTCAAATCTTTGAAAACTTGAAATGTACAGTTTCCCTTTGCTGTTGTATTTTCATGTTTGATAGTCTTTGCCCAGGGCAAATCTTGACTGGAGGAGAGGACCCTCCAGTGGTTACCGTGGCAATGACCTTACTAAGAGCATGTGAAGAGGAAAGAAAAATGTCATCATGCACCGACTGAGTGCAATGTAGTAAGGTTGGGATTGACCTACAGTCTGTACACTCCAAATCTCACCATGTGATTTAAGGATTCAAAGATTCTGTACACATACATAACACATGCAACAATTTCCTAAGCCAAGACATGAGAACACGAAGGCATTTGCAGGTCTTCATGTACAGTATCACCTTCATTATGCTGACTTCCTCCTTTTGGTGATCTGAGATGAGAGCGAGCTACGGGTTAACCAAAGCTAATGATCAAAGTTACCCAAAGAGCACAGTTCACCAGACATGGATTAAGTCTAGACGCAGACTACAAATGATTTTCAGTTACTATTTAATTAAGCTACTCTCTAAATTTAAACCAGTGACAGGACAAAGTTGTGAAGATGACCAGTCTATGAGACTTCTATCTAGGGGACTATAGAAAATATGAGAAAACAACAGCAGTGTGGAGAAGAAGTAGGTACACTTGGGTACCAGGTCAAGGCATTTAAAATGGGGAAGGTACATGATTGGCATGTCAACATCACACCTCAAACTGAGACCACAGGGCAGTTTGGAGTCCAAGCCGTGCAACAGTGTGAGCTTCCACACCTTCTATTGCACACTCACAGAAAGCGACCAATACACTGACTAATTGCAAACACACATTACCTTTCACAATACACATACACCGACACAGATTTTTCCTTGGCTGAAATGTTAAATTACAGTAGTATTCCAACATCATGGAAATTAATTGATACAACTATACATTTTTCCCTATGATACGAAATATCACATAAATACTGACATTTTAAATGCAACGTCTAGTAATATGGCAAAATCTAACAAAATGCCAAATAAGGTCCAGTGGAAAAGAAATACTTAACAAAACAAAGGGGTACATCACTCCATCTCACATATACATCAATAATTCATTAAGACTACAAAACATTCTTGACTTCATGTCGTCAGTGTTACAGTACATTCAGAATCGTCAACAGTCAGCTAAGGCTTCTCGACTTAGCGGTGCACTGTAGTAACAGGAGGGCCACCTCTGCCTCTCTATTGTCACAACCCTCTATCTGCTCTTTGGCCTGGTCTATTCCCTCAGGTTTGCTCCTCTGTCATCATCGTGTATCTGTGGTCAAGGGGAGTGCCTTGACCTTGCTTGG
>CABFOS010024667.1:6657-25872 GCA_900660315.1 Diretmoides pauciradiatus | reverse complement strand
GTCGGGAAAGGTGTATGGAACACTGTCAGTTTTTTAAGAAATTGTGTTCATTACATGAAATTTCATGAGACCAGGCTGTTTTTACATTTTACAGTCATTTTTACTTGTACGTGTATTTCAACACAGCTCTCTCTCTCTCTCTCTCTCTCTCTCTCTCTCTCTCTCTCTCTCTCTCTCTCTCTCTCTCTCTCTCTTGCCTAGACCTACTGTACTTCTACCTGTCAGTACACAGTTCAACCAGAGTCTATGCATTCATCTCTGTCAAAGTGTCATTCAGCATGACACTGAACCCCTACCTGCTGCAGTCGTCAGACCCCTGTCATAAAATATATGTCTCAGAAACTTGACATTCTGTGTCATTTGCGGCTTCTTTCTTGGCCAGGTCTCCTTTGAAAACAGTCCCCTCCCCCCAGTGGCACTACCTGGTCACATAAAATTCAATTTAGTGCTCTAAATTTCAACCAAGACAACATATCCCAGGGCCAAGTTTGTTTTAGATTGGTGATGTGTAAGTATTGAGGACTGTAAAGCCCAACCAGAACACAGAACAGAACAGCTTGGATCATTTTTACGTGGGCTCAACCGTGTCAAACAAAACCATGTCTTGCCTTCAGGTGCACCTTGAGCGCCGCATTCCCTGAAACCCACTAAAAGACAAACCAAACAATGGCTGACATGTCTCCACCATCCACCCGCCCCCGGCTGATAGCGACACCATTGGAGGATATTAATAGAAATACCTGTGGTTGTTGGGTGACGTCCAATATCCACCCCCTCCTTGTCTCCACTGTCATGCACTGCCTCCTCTGTCTGCCATGGGTGCATAGCTGCTGACAAGAAGCCTGGGACACAGTGATAAACACAGTGATCTCTCTCTTTTTTTCACAGTATCTTGTCAACACTGTCTGAATGAAATACAACAGTTGTAGCCCTTTTACAGGTTTGTGACCAAGCCTGTTAACAACATAAACACCAAAGCCACTCAACTGCTGGCAGCCGTAAAAGGTCTGACCATGAAACAGCTTTCTCAGTTCAGTTCATTTCAGTACAGCGGGGATGTTTTATTGTCTTAAAATTCAGGGTGAGGCATGGGAATTTATATGAACTATCTAAATAAATACTAAAGAAACAAATATAAAATCTTGATTTCAATATATTATGGTTTTGTATATTACTAATAGGCTGAGACTATTAACAAAAAAGGTATTACATGATAACACGACTATGGCCTTGTTGAAATAAATATTTAAATCAGGGTGCCCAAACCCTTTGAGATGAAGAGCCAACAGTTTGTCATTGATACGTTTTGTCAGCCTGGGGGATGATGTGGAACCAGCTGTCTATCAGGGAGTCCTCCAAAATTGAGTCTGTTCCTGTGCTTTGTCTTGCTTTGTGTTCAGGCTGAGAATGTCACTTCACACAAGTATGTAGATCCAGAGTTCAGCTCATTCAATTTGCTGAACACATCAATGAGATATGCAAGTCACCCAGACTGTGTCCTCAAACATTGCAGTAAGGGGTGCAAGTGTTCCATCAGAAAAGCATGTACTTCATTGCACATTTCAAAAAGTCTCTGTAGCGCTTTCCCTCTGGATAGCCAGCATACGTCTGTATGAAGCAGTAACTGGTGTTTAGAAACACTGTATGACAGAGGCCTGGACTGGATAAAATTCATCACTTTCACTGCCTCATTCAGAATATCATGTAACCTGGGACTCATTCACTTACTGTCTCTCACTGTCCAGCGTTTTAATACCTATGAATGATAAAGTGCATCCATTCAACGTTGGGGTTTACTTTGCCTTAATGCACCCAATTAGATTGGTTAATGCTGCTGCGCCGTCAGTGGCAGTGCACTCTTGAGCAGAGGATTGTGCTATGTGAAAAAGCCGTCAATAACGTTGAAAATATCATCACCTGTTGTTTTCCCTGTTAGCTTCTAACAGAACAGAATGTGCTCATTAATTACCGAAGTGTCTTTGAAACGTACAGATGCGTACAGTGCTTACTCCCGGCTGATATCAGATGATTCATCCAACAGCAGTGCAAATGAACCAGCTATGTTTAACTACCACTTAGTTGATAATATTAATAGCCATGTCATGGATCCGACAGCACGCGGTGTTATTTGACAATGGAACTGACTTAATAGTGTTGGCTGCTATCTTGTCAACCATGGTTTATGTGAGAACTACACCAGTGGGCAGATTGACACGGCATATGAGGCCTTTGGTTGACAGTGGTAGCTTGACTTGAATTCCCATAGTTTTCTATGGAAAAACTCAGAGGTCGTACCAATGCAGGACACATGTTTTGTGTTCAGATGCCACTATAAATGAACTCACTTCATTGAGTTGTTAGCAGGCACATCACCACAAATCAAACGCAATGGCTGAGGGGGGTCTGTGGAAGTGCAGGTGAACCCATAACGATATAGTCTTCATGGATTTGGTGATTTTTGGACTCCTTTTTGGAAACTGCACTGACAGCAGGTCATTTTTAGCCATTTATGCATGGCTTTAGGTAAACTTTAGCCTGAAGAAAAACTAGCAGGTGCGATGCACCATTGTTGGCCACTCTCACTTATTTTTATTTTATTATTTTTATTTCTAAAGGGGACTCTGGACTCCTCCACAGATGAGCTGCCTGAGGAGTGCTCAGCTCTTCTCGCTGTTTTACCCCGTTTTCTCCCCAATTTTATTCGTTGCCAAATCCCTAGGCGGTCCCGGTCGCTCCTCCACCCCCTCTGCCGGCCTGGGGAGGGTGTAGACTACCACATGCCTCCTCCGACACATGTGGAGTCAGCCACTGCTTCCTGTCACCTGACAGCGAGGAGTTTCACCGGGAAAGTGTAACATGCATGGAGGTTCACACTATCTCCCACAGTTCCCCCGACCGACCAGAGGAGAGGCAAGTGCAGCAACCAGGACACCTCCCCTTATCCAGCTTCCCACCCGCAGACACAGCCAATTGTGTCTGTATGAACGTCTGACCAAGCTGGAGGTACCGCTGCCGGGGCGTGAACCCCAGGTCTTTGTGGTGGTAGGCAAGGACTTTTACCCCTACACTACCCAGTGGCCACTCTCCCTTATGGCTATCACTCACTGCGTGCAACAAGTGGCAGAGGGAGATAATTTCTTTATCTGTAATATTTTCCCAATCTCGCTCACTTGTTAGACCTGGTTTATACCATTCTCTAGTTTTTTTAAAAATATATCTGGTTGTCAATAATGAACAATAGCGGAATGGCTGTAAACTGATACTTCCCCTCCCCAACCACTTTTGAATGGTGGACATGTGATCCTTAAACAGCAAAGGAATATAAACCTATATGTGTAAACCCCTGAGGGAGTGATTCAGACAAGAGAGAACCTATCGTAAAATGTAAAAGAGATCTTGGTAAAAGATCTTGACACAGGGATCCCCAAATTCCTTTTAGTTGTCCAGATGGTGTGTGTGTGTGTGTGTGTGTGCGTGTGCGTGTGCGCATGCACACGCAGTGGTTCTCAGCTGCTTTTGAGCACTGGACCACTGGTGCTGCAGCACTGGCTGCAGTCAGACTTCTCTCCAGGTATAGGCTGTTTCTTTGTGTTGTCTTTATGTGAGTCATTGCGGAGAATGTTACCTCACATAAATAAGTTGACCCAAAAGGTTGCAGTTCATACAGTGCCTCTTTGCCAAGGTCAGCGTACTCCTTCACACAGCACCAAAACTGTGTCACTGTTGTCTCAGCAAACTTCCTCCTAAAGCCACGATCTGCAGACACATCTATGAAGTCTTCCTGGAGTTTTGGATTGTTGGATTTCTTGGATTTGATAACATACATGACACATTAGGTAAATCCTAGTCATCTGGTATTCCTGCAAGTTAAAACAAATACTAAACATTATTTACAGCAACTATTTCGTCCAGGTTTGAAAAGAACTTCAAATTGTTTCCTCACAGTGTAGGAGGTACAGTATATGTCATCACCTACAGTTACTGAATTATTTTTACAAGTGACATCAAGGATGATGTTAGGGATGGTGATTTGTAGTTCTGTTCAACATTAAATCATTACAACATCAGCCAAAGCAAGTGCAGTGTCCCATCTGTTCTGGCTTACACAGAAACACAAACTGAGAAACTCCCCCTGCCTCCCTATGATGAATTGCCCCTTCATAGTTATTTGATTGCACATCTTCCTCTGGCTCTTTCTTAGTCCCTAAGCCATAGACATGTTGGCCTCAGTTTCCACAGGTTTAGATACCCTGTGCAAGTACTCTACTGGGATAGAGTACTGAGATAGTGTTCTGTTCTGTGAGATAGATGGGCATTCATACTGTACGTGCATAATGTACATCTCTTTCCTAAAGAGGTGGTACTTTTTTTACAGTCAAACCCACAGAAGGAAAAATACCATAAATAATATGAAACTTGAGTCGTCCACAAGGGAAAAGAATGTCCTTTACACAGTAAAGACTTTGATATAGATGTGTATCGATGTTGAAGGATACATCAGATAGAAACTATTGAATTCAATTCAGCAAATAGACCATAACTGAAAATAAAGATACAGCTAACTATTACACAGAACAGTTAAGTACACCTTCATCCACATCACAACAGTAAAAATAACACAGAAGTGGGGCCTGGACCAGGTTTTCACCATTCAAAAAGTTTCTGGCCCCACTTAACAGCATTCCAGACAGAGCATTCCACATCTTCCACATACCCAATGATAAGAAATGGCCTATTATTACAGACATATAAAGACACTAATGATCTGTCAAGGAGTAGACAGACATGCCATTAAACACACTACCTAGGATTTTACGGCAGGCATAGCAGACAGTGTGGCCGTAGACCTGGGCCATCCAGCCTCCAGGGGGATGCTGCTGTATTTCCTCTCACTGTCCCGTCTCAGCAGCTGGCCTGTGAATGTCATCATGGCAATGAGGGGTGTTCAAACATGATGTCGGGATTGTAGTCAGCTAACAGGATCATTATTAATGCTGGTTTGTGCAGTGTTACGGACACAAATAAACATGTGTTGTATCCCTGTGTCGCATCTCCTTTTCTTTGAGTCTTTTAAGACATGCAACTTAGATGCTTGATCACCAGACTTAAACAGCTAATTTCAGTAACACATTCTGCTTTTATCAAACAGGTATTAATATATAGGTTTCACATTCAATTTTTTTTTTACCATTTTCTTAATCAGGCCAACATGAACAATTAAACCTATTGTTTTCCATGTGAACTGGATGAACTACCAGTCAGTCATAGCTGCAGTGGGTTATTCTGCCACCATCAGAGCATCCAGGGTTAAACATATACCCCTTATCTGTCTGGTGGTTTCACCGTTTTGCCACTGCGCCTCAGATACTCTGGAATCCTCAGTGGGTGTGACAGGAGGTTGGTCTCGATCGGTAACAGGAAATTCAGTCTGTGAATCACATTGCCTTTTTGTCCCTGTGTAATGGTCAGTCTGCACTTGTCCTTCTGAATGGGCCCCTGAGGTCCTTAGGATGGGTCTAAGGTGATGCCTATTTCTCCGGAGCTCACCTTTATCCTGTCTGTATTATGTATGACACAACTGAAGCTGATTTGGTCAAGCCCCTGTCATTGTCCAGCTTTACTGCAATACAGGTCCCAGGTTGAAGTTCAGGTAGTGGTCTGACTTTGTACCTTGCATTGTAAGCTCAACTGTATCTCTGTTTGGCTCTGTCATCGATCTGCTGCACCTGTTGAAGGTCTGGCCATGTGGATTGTAGAGCATTAGCTGTGCTGGGCTCGCCCTCGTTGCCTGCAAGGGACTTGCTCTGTAGGACAACAGTGCTAAGAAAGATCAGATTGTCTCAGGATCTGTGTAGCTGTTTGCACAGTCCTCTCTGCTTCGCTGTTGGCTTGTGTGTAATGAGGGCTTGTAGTACAGTAATGTGCTTGAAATCAAAACTGATCAAAAGCTTTCCCTGAAAACTGGGGTCCATTGGCTGTAATAAGTTCATTTGGCATCTCCACTTGGCAAAGATGTTCTTCAGACTAGCTATATTAGTGAGCTATTTCTATCTATGTTGAAAAAAAGTCTACAACTACTGTACTAAGTAGTTCTCTTTGTTTAACTGGCAAATGTCTGCTGCTACCCTCTCCCACCAGCAGCTAGGAAGTGGTGTATAGATGAGAGGTTCTCTCCTCTGAGTTGGCTTAATCTCCTGGCACTCTCTGCATGTACTGACTATTTCTTGAATGTTTTTGCTTATTCCGGGCCACCACACACTACACTTTGCTCTTTCATGGCACTTTACAATACCTTGGTGGCTGTCGTGTATACATTCTAATAGTTGTCATGCTCTGGGCGACCCCGATCCTTTTGTTGTACAACACTAGCCCTTGTGATATCGTCAGGTGATCACAGTGTGTATAGAAGGCTCATCAACATCAACAGAATACTTAGGTTACCCATCAGTCACGTTGTGTTTGACCAACTGCAGCTCGGCATCCTGCAGTGTCTGCTGTTTTATCATGTCAAGCTTGCTGGGTGTGATGGGCCACGCCTCCTGGACAGCTTCCTCATAAGCCTCCAGCTCACTGGTCAACGATGTGGTTTCTTGCGGAGCCGTGGTCTGAGGGTGTCTGGACAGGGTGTCCACGATGACAAGCTGTTTCCCTGGAACATACTCGGCAGTAGGGTTATACCGCATCATACAAAGTAACAGTCTCGGACAACTCATCGGCACACAGTCCAAGTCTGCTGTTGATGAGTGGAATGAGTGGTTTGTGATCACTCTGTAATGTGAATGAATCTAGACCATACAAGTATCTTGTACATTTTTCACATGCCCAGACTGCAGCGAGACATTCTTTTTGTCTACTGGCGTGCTTTTCTGCATCAGTCAATGTTCTGGAACAGTATGCTACTGGTCCATCATGTGTCTGCAGTAGAACCCCACCCAGCCCAAAGCTACTCGCATCAGTACTGACAACAGTGTGTTTCTTTACATCATAGAATGCTAACACAGGGGCCTCTGTAACGAGCTGGCTTACCTTCCTAAAGGCCTCCCCCTCCAGCACGTCAGTCAAGGGCTTGGTGACGTGTAGGAGATACCTGCCTAGGTAGTTAATAATGCCTAAGATTCTTCTGAGCTCATGCACATTGTTTGGAGGTTGTAGCTGAGTGATGGCTTGGAATTGGGTCTCGTCTGGGTGGATCCCATGCTTGTCGATGCAATGGCCCAAGTAGCTGAGCCGTCGCTGACGCAGCAGGCACTTGCTGTGGTTTAGCTTTAACCCTGCTTTCCTCAATGTTTCCAGGGTGTTCTGAAGCCTCACCTCATGCTGCTTGGCGGTCTCAGAGTAGATCAAGATATCATCCACGTATACAGCCACACCCTCTGGGTCTTTCAGAAGCGCTATCATCTTCTGCTGGAAGATTTCAGGGGCATTTGTGATCCCAAATGTAAGTCTATTGAAAAAGTATCTTCCAAATGGTGTAATAAATGTGGTCAATTTGGCACTCTTGTGTCTAATGGTATCTGCCAGAAACCATGCAATCTAATTCTTCTTTTACTTTAGAGAGCATGGGCACTGACACACATCTAGCCATCGACACACTGTATGGGACTGCGCCTTCCTTCAATGCTATTTTTACAGGTTCTGTCTTCAAAACTCTTACTTCTGCAGGAAATTATGCTTTGCTCTGAGCTTTTTATTTCTTCATTGTGCTTAACTAGGCCCATTGCCCATTGAGCTACATTTCTCCCCAAGAGGTGACTGCTGTCCTCACAAGTTACATTTTCTTTGAACTTGAATTGTCTCTGGTTTCTCTGGGTGTTGGCTATAAAATAACCCAAACAGCTCAGTCTACAGTCAACTTTCTTCAGTAGTGGCTTATTTTCCATCAAGCTAGCAAGTCTTTTCTGATATAACACTTATCTGCCCCGGTATCAATTTTAAAGTTCACAAAGATACCATGTATTGGCAGTTTTACTGTCCATGCGTCATTGATATCATTCACCTGAGTGATTTCTCTGAGAAATGGAGCCTGGCTCTGCTGGTCACCATCACCGCACTGACCTCATTGATGATGCATGAACGGCAAACAGCAGTAAAGTGTCACATCTTTTTATAGGTGTGACATTCAGCATTCCTTGCAGGGCATCTGTCTCCTTTTGCATTGTGGTTTCCCGCATCTATAACACTCCTTTCCTTTTCTTCTTCCTGTTGGTTTCATGTTTCTCCTGTTCCACTGAACGTGGCTGCACTTTGGCTTCACTGCATGCTGCACATGCATGGCAACTTTGTTGAGCTATGTGCTACCATTAGCATGTGCAACTTGCTCACCGACATGTCCCTTTACTTGTTTGGACTGCCGTACTAACTCTTCCGCTTTGTCAAGAGTTAAATGAGATGTTAACTTTGATGCTAGATGCTAACTAGCTTTTCAGACAGTTCTTTATCTAGGATGCCAATTACTAACCGGTCGCGGATGTTTTCGCTCTTGGCTTCAGCAAAGGAGCATGGTCGCTACAGATCACTTGCTGAACGTGTTGTTCTGCCTTGTTTAGGCGCGGGAGTTAGTCGGGATGCAGAAAGCTATTCTCAGTCTGTTCTCTAGCAACCCATCATTATCTACTATATAGTCCTTGATTCAGAGTTATTCAGGAACTACTCATTAATGATTAATTAATGATCAGGTCATTCCTCATTCGTTCCTCACTCGTTCCTTAGTAACTACCTAATAACTACGCAATGTTTTGCGTACCGTATTGTAAAGTGTTACCACTAAAGGTCTTGTAAACTTGTTCAGATTCCTTCCCCAGCGAATACAGTAGAGCAGTGTACAAACCTGTACCTCTCCTTCTTCCTTGTTTGTAATCCCGTAGCATTGAAATGGTTGGCACCATTCTTGCCACAGTTATGGAGAGAAGTCAAAGTTCTCAGGAGGTGGAAACTCTTTTAACTTCTGACACCATGTCGTGTTATGAACACAAATTAACATCCGTTGTGTTATTGTTTAAAGAATTTATTGATTATCCGGATTATAAGTGGGAGCATCCAACTGAATATGGGGATTAACCCTAAATACACCGGAACTAATTCCTTACGTGCATATGTCTCACAGCATATTAATGCACTCTAACAAAATAATGCCCTTACAACACAGTTTGAGGACAGATCAGAGGGACTGATAGAGATTGAGAAGGGAGGGAGGGAGAAAGGGAAGGAAGGTAGGTAATAAAGACAGCTGGGATAATGTAAAAGATGAAGGGAAAGATGAGCAAATGAAAGAAGCTGGAGTGAGAGTGGAATGTTGAGAAAAGCTCAGGTGATTCGTAGGAAATTCTAGGAACGCAGTGCACCCTGGTAAGCCTTCCATCTAAAATTGGTATAGGAAAAAGAAGTACCACCATGTTTACAGTGCAGAGAGGGTGGTTGGTTACATGGCAGCAAGAAGTATTTTTTTGAAAAATATGAACTTCAAACCTCAGAAATCATGTGATGCAACCTCAATAACCAAGAGTTTATCTGGTCTCGGCTGATCTGTGATGCTGTATAACAAAGGATACCAAAGGGACGAGAAAGGAATAAGATCTAATGGTGGTGAGTCTTGGCGAGGCTTTCTTTGGACTGAGTGCTCACTCATTGCTGTTTAGAAGACAGTGTTGTACAGTATGGTTTGATTCGTCACTTCCAGTGGGTGGATTAGTGTCTACTAGAATAGAATATGGGGTCTCAATTAGGGAAATGAGATGCTCTTCTCTACTTTAGGCTGATAAGACTGGTATATTTTTTATATTTAAAAAAAATTATTGCCTATTATAGCTTTCAGCAATGTGCATAAACATTCAGCTACAATGACACAATAATGAGAATTTGTTGGGGTAAGTGAGTAGCATAGGTCTTCCAGCTCTTGGCCTGAGCTACACTAGCCAGACAAGCCGTGATGTGGCCATTGTTAAGGGGCTTCTTCATAACAGCGCTCCATAAAGGCCTGGGTGACACAGAAACCCAATAGCTACTTTGTGACAGCACCAGCCTTTGTTAGGGTGAGAAAAGTTCAAGATCCCTGAGGATGGAGCCTCTTGGCTGCACTGTCTTTCCCTCTGTACGTGACAGACACGCCAGGCCAAAAGGCCAGTGGAGACAAAGAACACTGAGACAGAAAGGGGAGAGCCACAATGAGCTAGAGTGATGACAGATTGGGAAATGGGGAGATAGGGGAGATGGAATGGAACAAGATTCTTGAAGTCTGAGCGAGTGCTTCGACTCCCTGTGGCATTTATGAGGAACTTTCACTCACATATGGGCGTATGCAGTGTTCAGTCGCACTCTTGGCACCTCTTCATTTGGCTTACTTTAACTTAAAATCCCATGCCAACAGACCCCGTGATGCCCCCAATCTATGAGCACCCATATCTATAATTAGCTGAGTGACACACCCACTTACCACCCACGTAACAAGAACAAATGATCCAGCATAATTGCACATTGGACAAGTTCAGACTAAGAACCCCAGGTTGGAGGTTCCCTTTCTCATGAAGTGCAGTATTACTACAGTCACGGGGGAGCAAAAGTCACGAAAGGCAACTCGGCAGACCAACTGGACACACCCTGCCTTGCAGATACAGACATTAGCAGCGGAGAGAGGGAGGAGAAGAGTGAAACAAAGGCGGCTGTGGCACCAGACATAATTACAGAGAGGGGACAGGGTGGGAACCTGAAAAATGACAAAGCAAGGGACAGAGACAGGAGAAAGAGGGTCTGTGAGGGGAGATGAAGGGGGATAAGAGACTGAAAATTGGATAGGAGCAGCGAGGTTAGGCTTGCTGAGATGCGATGAGCTCTGCTTATTGCTTCTTGACCCAAGGGATCTACTCACTGTTCTGCCCAGAACTTGATATTAGACGCTGTCATATTCTACTATATTCTACAGTACTCTTTTATCATCCCAATCAAGTTCATCTTTAATTCCTGAAAGGGATGAATGGATTTTGGTAATGACAGTAAATTTGTCCTCAGACTAACAAATTACTTAAGCTGACGAGCACATTTGTTTTTTTGCCATGGCAAATAATTCTCTTGTGTTTTTTTGGCAGTGAGAATGCCTCTCATGATATCATACTCAATGACAACATGCAGTATGACTGCTTAAGGCCTCAGTTTTCACATGCTGTTGATAAAATCTCCCTAACCCTCCAACAGTCAAAGGCCAATGCAAGGTAAACTGCTGTACACTTATGAGCTGATGAGAGCGAATTGCCTTAGAGAGTTAAGATGACGACATTAAAGCCAGGGTTATTATATTCAGGAAGTTGTGAGATACTACATCTGCCCCTGGTCAAATCATCAGTCTTCCTGTGCTCTCTTTAAGTGACATCATCTGTTACTAATGCTGAGCAAGCACTATGGAAAGCTTTGATGAAAGTGAAAGGTTTGGATTCATTCAAGATAAAAAACCACCAACAACTCTTAATTGTTTTTTAAAATGGTTAAATCCCCTGACAGAAATCACGCTGACGTATCGGAAAAATCTCTTGAGTGTCGCAGTCAATTGTAGACATTAACATATTCCAAGTTTGCATGCTTAACTTGGAGGCAGTGTATATTCATTCTGCTATAATCTGATTGTCCAACTATATTCCAACCGTTTTTGTCATTGGGGGCCCTTGTGCAGAGAGCCAATGATAACAGCTAACGTATTGATACAAAAAGCTATTGGATGGAAATTTTGCAGGCTTGAATGGCTAGAGTGCAAAAGCCAGTTCCTGGCATACGGCCCTGTTGACTGCAGTTGCTAAGTGATAATCTCCCATCTTGAGCAGCATTTGTTGAAAGAGGAAAACGTCTGTGTATGTGACCTGAGTTGAAGCGTTGATTGTCGTGCTTGAGAGTTAAAGAACACAGAAAAACCCTCCAGACAAAGAGAGGGGTCAAGACATGGCCCCACAGTGCCAGGCCTGTCGAAATAAAGGCCTCACATCCAGTAAATATTGACTCTGCTAAACAAATGTTTACCCTTTGGGGTTCTTTGAGACGCTACAAGGCAAGTCATCTTTGATGTGTGCCGTAGGGCCAATTTCAATGTTTTGTTTTTTGTTTGTTGTATGGATTGCAGCATTGTAAAACTTAAGTATATTGTTGGGTGTTTGTATGCTTTTAAGTCACTGTATGGAGTTTAAATTTACACTGTAATGTAGAGTGCAATCTGTGCCCTAGAAATGTTAATGAATGCAAGAAGACAGTACAAACCTGCACAATGCCCCCACCCCCTTTTCATATTAACTCAATCCAGAACAGATACTGAGCAGCTTGCCAGAAAGCCAGCTCAGCACTCTTATCCCAATGTCTGCTTACCATTCATTTGGTCAGAGCTTCTCTTCTTTGTCTTGTTTGTTAACTTTTGTTAACGGTTAAGGTGGAGCAAATCCTCTTTTTGAACCTGAGAGCTGGGAGATTCCGGCCTATCTTGAGTTTAAAGTTGTGGTCACCCAGAGAATGTCCCATTCTTTCACTGCATCTCCCTTTTGAAAGAGCAGAGTCCTTTGTTTTGATAAACACATGATCTAATGCCTCTGCACTCCAGTGACGTCCTCATGAGTTTACTACCCGATGCTTAGATACAGAAAATGTCCCTGAATTCACTGGTATGCTCTCAAGTTCAGCTATTATAAAAAATGTTTTGTTTAGCATTTTAAAAGGAGGTGCCTTCGTGATGAGAAAGAGAACAAGCAGTGTGAACTTTTGGTTGTTATTCACCTGTCAGCCTGAGCAAATGCATACCTGTGCACATGACGTGGAGTGTCTTCACAAAAACAACAATTCTCAGAATTGATTTGAAGTTGTTTGATTGGGAAACATTAGTACCACATTCCAGAGGCGGTTCCCACAGCATGCACCATCTTTGTACTCTTTCAAAACTCAAGAAACTCAAGAAGGACGTGGGAGCTCAGAGCACCAGCGAACTGGCCAGATGTATGGAGAATCGGGATGACTGGAAACGACGATGGAAGGCTCGTCTGAGGACGACCTAGAGAGAGAGAGAAAACTGATTCAGTGTTTACATTTGTTTCATTAAAATATTCTAAACTAGAAAAAAATAAATTACTTATTCAGTCAGTCAGTCAGTCAGTCAGTCAGTCAGTCAGTCAGTCAGATTTCAATTGTGCCTAAACACTTCCTTAAGTATGAATGTAAGTAATTCATAACACCCTGTACTGTATATGGCACTGCCCTCCTCGTTTACTCTTTGATATTCAGGCTATTTGAGACATACATACTATAGACAGCTCAATGTTACATCAATAACTTTTAATCTTTTCTGTTAAAACCACTCAAAAAAAGTCCACATCCTTTGCCGGAAATGACATTCATGTGAGATTCTGCCATATGGATTCTTTCAAAGTCAAAGTCTACAGTATATGTTTATTTCCCTGGCTGCCATTCTGATGTATCAACACAAAGGAAAACAGGAAAATCAGAGTGTTGGCCAGCTATGAGAGGTGCTTAGGTATAAATTCCCTCAAGCTCTAAGTAGGAGACACATGTTTACAGATTGGAATGGATGACTGCTGCATATCATATTGAAATTCCATAAATATGAAAGAGTCATTTGCTGTGTCAAAGTGGATGTGTCATGGTGTGATAAACGAGTACAAAGACTTCATAAATACCCTGGGAGAAAGGCACCGGGGCTGGGACAAACGCCCAGGATCCACTTAGAGAAGCAGAAAGATTTATGGACTAGAAGGGGAGAGGAAAGGAGAAAAGGCACAGGGAGAGTGTGAGAGAGAGGACATGAGGGAAAGAAAAGTGACATTTTTTTTATAAAAGAAGGGAAAGAGGGAACAAAAAGTTTTGCAGGTACACACTGGCCCTCTGGTGTTTGCAGGCTGCACTCCCTAGCTATTCTACCAGTATCCCATCATACCTGTTAACATTACAGCCTTTTTAAGTATTAACATTTACACTAAGTCTATTGGCAGCAGAGGCAGCCAGATACTGTAGGTAAAAGGTGAAATGGATAACATCATGACTAGCTAACAAAGATTCCCCCCACTGAATCTTTTCTCCTCTATAACTAATGACTCAAAATATCCCTTCTATCTCTCTCACTTATCTCTCTTACACTTATTCTATACCTTTTTTCAAGCAGTTTGCTCTTCCATGATCATTCTTGGTGTACAGGAATATTGTAAGGACGGTCCTGACCTTTGCACTCCTTACTAAAAAGCAGGCATGATATATGCATTGACTAAGATCTAAATCGTACAAGAAGAGGAAGCGTGCAAATTCTTGTGTCTACCATGCTTTTTACTGTGCCACACCACGCTGTTCCACCTATCCTTAATCAAACTAAGGTGTGCTGCTTTTGTCCATTAAGAAGAACCCCAGCACCTAGAAGTAAATCATCCACTTGGGTATTCTCAGGGAGCATGGCCCATTAATGAGGCGTTTAATTATCTTGTGTTTTGTCCCCAGTTTTTCCCTCTCTTGTTTAAATGCCACACATATGGTATTTACTGTTGGAGAGAAAGAAGAGAGAATGAAAGAGAAAGAGGGGTTTTAGTTTTTAAAGTGGATTTTAGATGTAGATGTTTGAGTTGAGTCATAAAGCTCATTAGAAAAATTATAGAAAGAGTGTGCTTTTTCCTTGGGAAGGGAAATGGAGAGTGGTAAAGTAACATTAAGGTGTTTCATGGCCAGATGGATGCGTGGGTTGGAAGACTTTTCCAGGAATCTGTGATCCCGTGATCCAGTGTGGGAATGGTGAAGAACATTTATTGCTCTCCTTGAAAAATAATTTAACTTGCTTAATAGCTTTTGATGCTTCATGGTGTTCCTTTCCCTTTTCTCTCACTTCCCTTTATCCATGATTCCTGTCTAACTCTGACTTCACCTTTTCTGGAATGCCCCAGCCCGCACCCCTCATCCTCTCACTCCCCCTCTCTCTCTGCTCCATACTGGGAGGAATTCCCACACTTGACCTCATATTGCCCCACTTACAGTGTCCTCCCCCGGGCGCTGCCCCTGCTAGCTGCCCACCGCTCCCGGCCTGCCCCCCGGAGGAAGGACAGACCAAGATGGGTCAAAAGTGGAGAACAAATTTTACAGCCTCCATAAAATGCATGTGTGTGAGTGTGTCGGCCACGAGTGTGCATGCGGAGTGTGTGTGTGTGTGTCTGTGTGTGTGTGTGTGTGTTTGGGACTACAATAAACACTGCTTGAGCTGTCCTGACTTACCCTTTCCCCATCCTATCCCAGGCCTCATTTCCCCTCTTGCCCCACCACATCATCCCATTGCCTGTCTAGAAATTGTATTTGACCCTTGGGAAAATAATTTGGCAGCAGTTTAAGATTTTCACCAGCTGGTTCAAAACACTTGATAAAAGAGTAAGGGATCACTGGGGACGATAAGGAGCTCAGATATGGGGAAAAACAAAGGTGTTCGCCTAAACCTGGATACATGATCATTGCCCTAAACACACAGTTTGTCACAAACCACCATGCAATTACATAGTCTAATTATTTCTAGCTGTAACACTACTCGGTGATCTCTGAAGATCAGGCCGAGGACTGAGAGAAGAAAAGAGTGCATTTGTAACAGGAGATGAGCAACCAAAAAAAATCAAGGGTAAGAGAGAGGGGCTGTCAGTGTTTTGAAAAGTTTCAAGGAGGGAAAGAGAGAGAAGTCCAATGAGTTGGCAAAATGTATGTTTTTCCTCAGGCAGAACACAATCATTTCCAGGGAAATTGCTGATCCCGTCCAACTACAATTTACTTCTGTTGGAATTACTCCATAAACATCTTGCCACCACAGATATCATAAAAAAAATATTGTGATTGGGGCCATCAAAACATCCCAATTGTGGCCATATGTAATCAAACAAACGTGGCATTTTAGCATTCTCTCTGAATTTAATTTATGAGCATGGGGTAAAATCCACTAATTTTCCTCAGGCCTGTGGGACGTGAGTATTTCTATGGATTGTGTGGCTCATCACTAAAAGACTGAACATCCCCAGCTCATCTCGACCAGTAATCTTCAACACGTGATGTGCTTTCAGTGGTTGCAAGCCACAGATTTTGATCGCATTTCATTGTTTTGTCAGTTGAAACTGAACTTTGTGGTCAGTAAAGCTAACGAACACAACTGCAAGACAAACGGCATGAGTGAAAACGCCAAAGCCGAATCTGTGGCGAAGATATGGTTGTGGGTGATGCAAGTGGCTGACTTTGCTCTGTTTCAGAGAATCTGTCTGAGAATCGCTCCCCAAGCCTTGTTTTGACTCGCTTCACCCTCTGTTCACCCTTACCTCTGCTTCTACAGCTTACTTCACATGGTCTGGACAGGACAATAGTCTGTACAGGGGCCTTAACCCAACCTCTCATCATGATGCTGGATGCCAAGCAGAAAGAGGCAGGTTCCCATTCTGACCCTTTGGTATTACTTGTCAGGGAACTCCCACCCTCCCCTTCCTAGAGTGTGTACTCAAACCACCAAGGCCATTAATCTTTTTGTTTTTGAAGAGCTGGCAATCCTACAAGAATGGACACTGTCATATGGAGGATTGAATAGACTGAATTCAGCTTCTTCCCTTTAAAGGCCACCCTGTAACCCCACAGTCATAATTCAACTTAAGTTAAAACCCCTGGCCCCTGCTAAAATAACCCCCTTCCTCCCCCCAAAATTATTTGCACAGCCAAGTTACAATAAATCAAACCCAAGACCCAAAGCTTGGATGTCTCCGAACTGAAAAATAAACAAGCATCTAAGCAAACACCTTACATCACACCTCTCTTCATGAGAAGACCTCATTTTCTTGTATGGGGAAAGCCGCATCAAGATCGAGGGGCAGGAGCCTGCAGCCATCTGCCTATGATTACAGCTTAGGAACAACGCTACAACAATGGCCACTTGGGCATGGCAAAAAGCAGGGGAGAGCCCGGCAATGATCGCACACAACAATTACTGGGGAACCAAATCCCCCAAGTCGGCTGTTTGTAGGGGTGAAACCCAGAGACTTGGCAGGGCGAAGGTTGTGAGACGTCCAACACACAACTCAAGCCAACCAGCACACTCCCGATCGGATCAACGCCATGCATGGTCTCACGCTGGGGCTCTAATCAAAGCCGTGTGGAGGAAGCCGTCATACATTCATGCATGCATACACAGACGTGCACATGCGCGTGCACGTGCGCGCGCACACAAACACACACACACAAACATACTGTGAGGCCAATGACTGTGCCAGAAGGTGGTTTAAGGCTGATTTTATAAAAGCAAGTCATGACTTTGGTTGGCCAGCATGAATTGGCTTTTATATTGTCAACACTTTCTCACTTTTCTTTCTTTTCTTTAATGACAAGCTGTGCTGATGATACACTTTGTGTGATTCGCTGTCAATTTTTTTATCAATCACAAAATTAAGATAAGATAAGATAGTACTTTATTACTTAGAGATAGGGTGAGGAGCTCGGACATCCGGGAGGGACTCAGAGTAGAACCGCTGCTCCTCCACATCGAGAGGAGCCAGCTGAGGTGGTTCGGGCATCTGGTTAGGATGCCTCCCGGACGCCTCCCTGGGGAGGTGTTTCGGGCATGTACAACCGGGAGGAGACCTCGGGGTCGACCCAGGACACGCTGGAGGGATTACATCTCTCGGCTGGCCTGGGAACGCCTCGGGATTCCCCCGGAAGAGCTGGTGGAAGTGGCGGGGGAGAGGGCTTCCTGGGCTTCCCTGCTGAAGATGCTGCCCCCGCGACCCGGACCCGGATAAAGCGGAAGACGACGAACGAACGAACAAAGTACTTTATTACTCTCTGTGGGGAAATTGTTGCGCTACAGATTGCAAATTATTGATTCATCATTCTATATAATGTCTTCTGCCTCTTAACTCTAATGCCTGACTCAGACAAGAGCAATGTTTCATTGCCTCACTATAATTCAGTGTAATGGAATTCAATTCAAAGTACAAGTACACCTTATCAAATCTTTACAGGACTTCATTGAGTTTTGGGGAATTTGGCCCATTGGCCATCTTAACCAATATATGATGAGAGTATTGACACCAAAATCATCTCATGTCTCCAGTAGATACAGTAGCGCTGTCCAGTTGGTTGGTGCATACTAAAGCTTTAGCGTACAGTATGTTAAGTAATCACAGGCAATTAGCATTATCCAAACTATAGATACCTTTTAGTAATCCTAAGTTGGTATTGTTTTTTCTTCTATGGCCTATAGATTCATGACTCCTTGAAACAACATTAGTGAAGTAAAGTCTATTGTGAATCAAGTTATGCTGAAACTCTCACAGGAGAGTTTCACACAAGAGACCTTCTGACATTAACACCCGAATTTCCCCTGGGTATTAATAAAGTCTTACCTTACCTTACATTGAAAGTGCATTACTTTGTTTAATTGTATGTCTAAACCTGCCAGGCCTAAACAAGCCTTGCAGGTTTAGACATGTGTCATTAAAATTAAGTAAACATCCAGCCTTAGAGCTCCTATGCTAAAGCGTTATCACATCTTGTTTGAGCCTGTTACTTATTTATTATTATAGGTTATTATAAAACGCACCGGATGTAATCAAGATTGCAATGCAACGTTAACTGTCTTTCTGTCTTTTCACCCGACCTCGTTATGTGACATTATGCTTACTGGAACACATATTGTTCATACGGATTACATGTGGCATGGAGAGCCTGGCAAGACATGCCTGCTTTCTATCGTATCATTTAACGATATCAAACGGTAATGTTAGCTAGGAAGTGGTTGAATGCTAACATTAGCTGTTGTGTAACGGTAGCTAATGGGTTATCAAATATGTTGTTTTACCGTGAAATATGGTCCGATGTCCCTCTGGATTTTCACTATCCACTGGCCTTTCAGTTGCTGATCAATCGGGAAGTGGTGAAATGATAATGATTTGTCCGATTCCCTACGTTTACGAGTTACAACCTGGAACACAGCAGTACAACATTGTCGGTGTGTGTGTGTGTGTGTGTGTGTGTGTGTGTGCGTGGGTGTGTGTGTGTGGGTGTGTGTGGGTGTGTGTGGGTGTGTGTGTGTGTGCGTGCACTGCACGAGAGAGAGAAGTGAGAGAGGAAAGGAAAAGCCCGTGTGGAGAGAGAGAGAGAGAAAAAAACTGACGCAAATAAAGAGGAAACGCTCCACAATTGGTTTAATTGAAGTTTACGGAATAGTTGCACGCGCTGCAGCACCGCGACACT
>CABFOS010024665.1:0-12678 GCA_900660315.1 Diretmoides pauciradiatus | reverse complement strand
ACACACCACCACCTTGCGATGCACTACTTCCACAAATAAAGTTCTGTGCTTTGGGAAACACTGCATTGTGTGCCGATTATGTGAACAAGCAGGTTATGCAGCATGAACTTTGTTTCCATAACGACGTCTGCCACACGTATCCTTCTGGCTCATTTGGTTACAGCACATGCCATGTACCGGTAACGTCCTGCATTGGAATCCAGCCTGGGACCTTTTGTTGCATGTCATTCTTCTCTCCCTCCCTTTCCTGTTTCTATGAAAGTAAAAATATAACAGATTCAGGTTACATAAATAAACAAAGTTACATGCATGCATTTTACATGAGCCACTGGTTAGGGTTTCTGTGTGTGTTTTTTTTAGACTGGCAAATAAGACTGCTGGCTTTGACAATGGAGGCAGAGCGCCAAGAAATGTGTATATCATGTGTCATCTGTTCTCAACTTTAGAAAGTTCTCTGTTCTGCCAAAAAATAAGTGAAGCGCAGCCTTTGTCCAAAGCAGCTGCATTACTACTACAGTGAAAAAGGCGATTGCAGTTTGAAAGAAGTGTCATAGTCTGAACAAGCCTTTAACTGACTGACTACACTCCCTAAACGATGACTGTCTGTCAATGTTCTGCAGGGGGGCAGAGATCCTCTACAGCCTGGCAGTTGCAAATGCGCGGCATGCGGGCATGGAAGGGCGCTACCCGGTCTCGGATTATGCCCTACTAGTCGATGCAAGGCAATCTGTTGGCCTGTTCCAGCATCACGATGGCATCACTGGCACTGCAAAGGAGAATGTTGTCACTGACTATGGCAACAAGTAAGGATTTCAGATTTAGAAATGACATTAGGGATGGAATCAAATAACATTTAACACTATTCAATTGAAAGTACTCTGTCTCATTTCTTTCATCCGTCCACTTTATGGCTACTTAATAAACATGTATTATTCTATAGCGCTATGGGCCTAACTCGATTGATTTTTCTGAATCCCCTTAAGCTGTACTTAACTGTTCAATACTTTAAAGTAAAATTGCAAGGCTGTCCACTGCAACAGCTGTTAGTGAGTCATTGATAGTTCCCTCCTCCTTTCTAGGTTACTGCGTTCACTGATTGGGCTGAAGAGAGTGATCATCAATGCTGCTCATTTCCTGGTGATGAAGAATAAGGAGTTCTATCGCTTCTACCAGACAGAGTCTTTCCTGGAGACGGTGAGGGGGAACGCAGAGGGACTTTCAGATAGTGTAGCGTGAATTGGATGTAACATGCGTATCTACTGGCTTGTGTAAGTAATCAGTGTGTTCCCTGACCTGTAACTTTATGTATGTAGGATGACAGGCGTGCTACTCAGGACTCTCTGCCCCAGCGCACTCTCATTGAGCTCGACCCAGCAGGACCAAGGTATCATATGCATCCATTCCCACCCTTTAATTCCTCTAGTTTCCACTACCTGCTCCTCCGGCCATGCTGTGTTTCTGATTGCCCCTCTCTTCTTGCTACTAGGTACCTGGTTCTGTTCAACCCTGTTGAGCAGGAGCGGCTGTGTGTGGTGACTATGCTGGTCAACTCGGTCAGGGTGCGGGTGCTTACAGAGGATGGACAGACTCTCCCTGTGCAGCTGAGTGCTCAGTGGAGCTCCTCTACCCAAATGAGCGCAGAGGTATTTGAGGTAAGAGATGAAGGCTCTTTTGCTCGTTATTTTTGACTATTGAAAACTCTGCTCTTGTTCACAAGGAGACTTAAAGCTGCACTAGACAAGACCTGAATGTAAAAATACACCCATCTCATCAGCCTTAATCACAAAGTGGAGTGACTACAACAGAAAAACAGTATTCCATCCCCTAATTGAGACCCTGTTGAGTTGCCCTATATACCTAAATGAAATTCTTGTTAAATGTGTACACTTCTCTGTGCACAGGATGTAACTATACAAAACTGTTTCCTGAACAGCAGGCAACAGCAACTGGGTCTTTAGCATCACTTATCGCATTTTAGCCTTTAGTATAAAGCGGTAACAGAGCGGTCTTAGTGGATTATCTGTTCTGCTGCTATACAGGAGGCGTTTAGAGTTTTAGTTGGCTGCTGTTTGCCCGTTCTAAATATAACTACTGTAATTTCAAGAAACAAACGCTGAAATAATGCTAATATTATGCTTCAAGAGAAGAAAGGGCTTTCAAACTACAGTTTCTTTCATCTTCATTTTTTTTCCTGTGGCACATGGTTGGACTACTAACCTGCAAATGTGTCAATCAAACTTTCACAACAATTAGAAGGCGACACGCTATTGTAAGCTGCAGAAAGAACTGCAGAACTAACGAACACATATGGAACAGATAATCCACCGACACGGCTAGGTGGGTAAACATGTGACTGGCGTAACGTTACGTGATTTCTGGGTATTTAATGAGAGTGTGTTTACATCTACATATCTGTTCTCTCCTCTGTCCAGGCATCGTTCATGGTTCGTTTGCCTCCCTTGGGCTTGGCCGTGTTTCATCTGTACGACTCTCCTGATTCCCCCATGACGCTGCGCTCTGACACCCTGCTGCGGCTGGCGGGACAGGGGGTTAGCGCCCAGGCTGTGGACCCCCTGCCTGTCCGCTCTCAGCAGGCAGACCCACAGACCTTCTACATTACCAGCCAGTCTCTCACGCTGGGCTTCTCTGGAACCACGGGCTTGCTGGAGGTCAGCATTTTATCTCTTCAACCGCGCAGAGCAAGAGCTGCTGATTTTACTTCTTTTCGCTAAATCTATTCAGTAGGGATCAGCTCCTCGGCCTCGCTTTGATCTTGATGAGAGAAAGAATGGAAAAACCGGAGCTTGATTTCCCAACAGTCCCTGACTGTTTGATCAAAGTTAACATGACATGTGTTTACTCAAACAGACTCTTTCATCGCTCTTGTTTACTCTTTCAAATTTTTGTTTCTTCTTTGCTCTCTTTGTTTGTTTTAATGGCCGTTTCATCAGAGTATCCGACGCAAAGATGACCCGCAGGAGGTGAAGGTTCAGATGCAGTTTGTGACGTACGGTACTCGCCCCTCTAAGGACAAGAGTGGGGCTTACCTCTTCCTGCCTGATGGAAAAGCAAAGGTGTTTCTTCAGTACTCTCAGCGGTTTACTCGCGTCTCATAGGGCTTTGATAGGGCTTCCCTGGTGTATTGTATCATGCTGGGGAGCTTGGGGAGGGGGAGGGGGTTGTATGTATGCTGCTTGATCTTTCTGATTGAAAAGCAACAGAACACTGGAGTCTAGGGGCTCAGTTGCACACTACTGTATTTTTACACCTTGTTATTGCTACTGGTGTTCACTTTTTCTCGCCTTTTTCACCTGCTTTCTCCTCCTTTGTGCTCTATTGTGTTTATGCTTTATCAATTGTCTTTGTGTCGTCCTGCTTTCAGCCCTACAACCAGAAAGAGCCACCCGTGGTGCGTGTGGTGGAGGGACCTCTCTTCTCGGAGGTGGTGGCACACTACCAACATTTTCAACAGACCATTCGCATACACAATATACCAGGTAATGAACACACACACAACACTGTACAACAGACTGGGTTCGATAGTATTTGCAATTGCTGTTTGTTTTAGTCTACTTTGGCGCTAGGTGGGAGAGGTTTGCCACCAGGGGCGATGCAATGAGTACCAGGATGTTTAAACAATGACAGGAAATTTGTTTTTTGTTTTTTGCTGCGACCAGCACTTACCATGACAGCTGGTTCTAAAAATGTCAACTCCCCCCCACAGTGCATGTACAGCCATGGGATAGAGATATTAAGCTGTGTGTGGACAAACCGTTTGAAGTCCACCAAAGCCCCTTTTTCCTTGGTCCAATGTTATTAGCTGTGACCAGCAGCTTGTATAAGTCACTCCATCAGTTGGCTGGTCCCTCACAAAAAATCCCCACTGTGTGTATAAATAAAACCTATTTGCAGATACTATTTGACCTATATCTGCAGCTCACACTAGAGCATGACACCTGTCCTGTCCCAATCCTGCCCCCAATTGTTTTTCACTCCTGTACTGTCCAAAATGTTCCAGTCCTGTCTCAATCCTGTTCTGTTTTTTTCTTCTTCTAACAGCTACTGTGTTATCGATAGGAGTGGAGTTTGATGCTAACTGTTTTAAGGAGTGACTCTAGATCAGCTGTCTTTTCAACACTATGGAGCTTTTTTTTGAGATGGCTCCATAGTGCTGATCCAGAATCAGTCCTTAAAAACAAATGGCATCAAACTCCTGCCCCTAATTATAGAATAACTTGGAGACCACACTTAAATGAAAAGAAACGTTGTTTATTTAAACAAAGGAAAGGAGTTCTTGACAGGGCGTTATATATTATCATAACTAATGTGGATTGGCCAAAAAAGTGTCTCTGTGAACCTGTTCTGAGTGCTACACTTTTGGAGGGAATTTGATAAGTGCCTTGCGAGTTACGTGAGTTTTTTATCTAACAGTATTCTTTTGAAATTCTTTAACATCTCAGCTTTCATTCAGTTTTCATCAGTTCTTTCATCAGTTTGCATTTTCTGCTAACATGAGTCCTGGAAGGGGGTCTTTCGTTACCTCCGTTTGGCAGCTAGTTACAGGAGCACACAGTGGTTGAGGGAGATGAGCTCAACGTAGCGCAGCGTTGTGTGTGGGGCTTTGGGTTCAGGGAGTGAGTGCATCTGTGCTGTGCAAACGTTTCGTTGTAAAACAAACAAAACAAAAAAACTGACTTCCTTTCTTGCCTGTACTCTTACTCAAACATACTCTTGCCCGTTCTTGTTTGCTTAATTTCAAATAATTCCTGTACTGCCCGTTCCCGTGGATAACACTCCTGTACTATCCCGTCCCGTGGATAACACTCCTGTACTATCCCGTCCCGTGGATAACACTCCTGTACTATCCCGTCCCGTGGGTCCCCCGTGAATCCCGACCAAATGTCATCCTCTAGCTCACAGCCTCCCAGTCACTGCCCTTCATGACCTCACTTTGGTTTTACATGGTTTTATATTTTCAGGGGTGGATGGCTTGTCTATAGACCTCACCACCGTGGTGGACATCAGAGACCAGACCAACAAAGAGCTGGCCATGCGTCTGGTCACTGACATCCAGAGTGGGGACGTGTTCTACACAGATCTCAACGGCTTCCAGGTCAGTTCCTCACTGGATAATGGAGACGCTCAAACAGATTTGGACTTAATACCATCATCTATCTCTGATCATGCAAATGGTGACTGGCTGATAACCACTTGGACAATGAGTCCATGAATTCAATCTTTTATTCTTCTGTGTGTCTGACATATTTTCTGTGTGTGTGCGCATGTCCCTTCCTGCAGATGCAGCCCCGCCACCACTACCTGAAGCTTCCCTTGCAGGCCAACTTCTACCCCATGCCCAGTCAGGCATACATCCAGGACAGCCATCACCGCCTCACCTTGCACACAGCCCAGTCACTGGGGGTCACCAGCCTCGAGAACGGTTTGTTTGATTTCTTTTAGACTTAGTAAGGGAGTAAGTAAGGCATAGGCTTGAAGTAGGTATTATTGTCGTTTTCCTCAAATGACTTAAGAAGAAAGCTATTCATACTGCCCCCCCACCCAACTCCAACCCCCTCAGGCCAGTTGGAAGTGATAATGGATCGGCGGATGATGCAGGACGATAACCGTGGTCTTGGCCAGGGCCTGAAAGACAACAAGAAGACAGCCAACCGCTTCCGTCTGCTGTTGGAGAGGAGATCCACTGGAAACAAGGTGAGTAAGTTGACAGTAAGGAGTCACTGAACCTACTTGAGTGTTGCTATTGCTCTTGCACTTCCCAAACACCACATCAAATCCTGTGAATGAATCTGTATAAGCTTGGACTTCTGTGCAAGGTTGTTGAGTTTGAATGGCACAATGTCTCGCCCTTCATTCCTGTGTATTAATGTCTTTCTCCATCATCCTCTCAACGTTCTTCTTCTCTCCTTTTCCACTCCATTACCCTCAGCATGATGGTTTCTTTGCCAAACTCTCCTTGTTTCGTTCTTTCGTCTCCCAAATCTTGAAAGGCGGAGTTCAAGAGGTAATGTTGCCTTGGCAACAGTAAGGATGCTAGCTAGCCTCCATTATAGTCTGTGCTGTACTTCCAGTTTCTAGGCTCCTCTTGTTAGCGTCCCTCCACCTCATAGCCTTAGCCGAAACAGTCCTTAGCCATAGCCAATGGATACACATTGGGAGAAAAAGAAAGGCATTGCTTGCAGTTTCATCATCCTACACTCTCACTGGTAAAACTGTTGACAATAGGATGAAGTTGCTCTGGCCAGCCATGGACCTCCATTCAACAAGACTTCATGTGTTGTTTTTGACAGTGTTATGCCCTTATTTTTAAATGATGTTGCATCCCATCACAGTGCACCCTGTGGCTATAACATGTTAGTTTGTAAGTGTTGAAAGTCTATTTCTGAATAGCATTCATGCTTCACATAGTGCAATAATAGCGAATGAAGTGCCAGAGGTGAGTCATTGATGTCCTGATAGTTGGATGTTGGTTAATTTCCAGTTGCTGCATTGGCTTTAATCTGTCCGTCCTCCTCTGCCCTCCTCCAGATGATGGACAGCGGAGCAACCAGCTTCCCATCTTTGCTCAGTCACATGACCAGTGCCATCTTGAACCATGAGATCTTGGCGCTGCCCGTCTTGCCCAAAAAGCGAGGCGTCCCTGCCCTGCAAACCTTTGCCCCCCTCAAGTCCAGCCTTCCTTGTGACTTCCACCTGCTGAATCTGCGCAGCATCCAGAGCCAGGTGACAGGAACATAAACTACCTTGAGTGGGAGATGTAGAGGAAGGATAATGTGGTAGTAACTGATATCTAATGTGGCAATAACTAATAGGCTTTGACTGTTTATCTTCTATATTAGATGTTTTGACATTGAACCTGACATTTATCTCCTATGGTGCTTCTGTGTCTCTGTGAGCAGCAGGACCCTCACTCTCCCTCTCCCTACACCGCCCTGATTCTTCACCGTCAAGGACTGGACTGTGGCCTGGAGGCTCAGAACCTCGGCTTCAACTGCACCACCACACAGGGACAGGTCGGTGCAGGCACACACACTCACAGACAAAACCGTGTGACTGGTCAACTCCATAAATATCTCGGGTGGAGATTTGTGCTTTCTGCTTCCCTTTTGTGGTGACCTAAACTCAGTCCTCCCCTCATATCTCTCTCTCTAATGTCCTAACCCTAACCTGTATGTTTTATGTCTTTTCTAATGTTCTTCCTGTCTTTCTTTCTTTAGCTGGGCGTGTCAGGACTATGGAACCTGGACCTGCACTTGCTCCAGCCCATGTCTCTTACTCTGATGCACTCCAGCACCCCTCTGGCGAACGACTCCACCGTAAGCCTGGACCCCATGGAGATCTCTGCCTTCAAGCTCAAACTGCACTAACGGCAGTCTAGACTACACAGGCAATAAAACCCACCAGGCTTAGACTCTGACCCAAGACCAGGCCCCAGCCGGCGGGCCACGTTCAGACTAGCACGGAGGGTCTGCGTCTCTCTGCTTTGTCTGCGTGTGTTTCCATTGCACGCGCTGAACCACATACAGCACAAGTCGGAGAAGCAGGTTCCCCTGTAACAGGACTGACCGCACAGCAGGGGGCAGACGATAGCTGTGGCCGTCTCCGAGAGTAAGAAACTTTGGATTTTACTGACTGCCCAAATCACTTATCAGATGGGGGGCATCTACTGCGTGTCTGTTTCTTCATTGCAATAGTTATTGAAAATGAAATCTCATTAAGTTCTGTTTTTGCAAGAACTTTATTAAACATGTCTTTGTATCCCTGCTCCGTCCTGGACTTACTACTGAATGTAAATATCACAGTGGCAGGGACCCGGGACTCATGCTGCATCAGAGTGCAATTTACAAAGCTTTATTTAGTGTATGATTTTTTTTCTACCCGTGAAGGACTTCCTCTTTAGTAGAAACACGTCACAACTGTTTGTTTTTCTACTTGTAAATTTAATGTTGACTGCATTTTTTATGTTTTTTTGGGGACCATTTCGTATGCAGCAGCGTAATTGTATGAAGTGAATGTGTGGCCTCTTCATCTCCCTTCCAAGCTATGGCTCTCTAAACTATTGTACATGTTTTTCCTTTTTGGTAAACATATCTCTTTCAGGATGTGTCCTGCTGCCCTCCATTTTGCCTGCAGATAGTCTGAAGACTCTCACACTTCCCTTTCCCACAGTTCATCTAGCTGTGTCCTGATGAATAAACTACAGGAGGTCTGGGATGAGATTTATGTGAATTGGGCTTTATGTTTGTTAAATGGACCCTCAGCCATTCCTGTGTTTATGCTTGGTATGTCGTTGTTGCGGGGGCGGTTTTGTGTACTATACTGTATGCAGTAGAAGAGTCAACAAAGATTATACCTCATCTAAAGTGTGTGTGGGTGTGTGTGACTATCAGGGACCATTCATAGATACGCCTCATCAATCAGTTTGGGGTGTTAGTGTGAGATGCTGGGTCCCTTTTGAAGATCCAAACTTTAATAAAAACAAGATGTTGGATCAAACCATACACAGGGATCTCCCAGAGTGCTTAAAAAAAAGTTTATTCACATGAATTGCAGTTTTTTAAAACATTCAGAGCTACAGTGCTACTTATTCCAAGGCTGATGTTGAGGCGTTGTGCATTTTCAGATCCATATCAGCCTTTCCAGTGAAAGATGTTTTATCTGTACCCGATGCTGAAGCCGTAGACATCTCATCCTGACATATCACACTTTGTACTGCGCCACTCTGTCTCATACCCTCCTACTGCGATCATTTCTTAACCCGTCACCCAATTCATTTTCCACAGGCCTATGTGTCAACTCAAGTGTGTAATGTCGGTCTTCCGTAGTTCAGTAAAGGCCACTTTCCCACAGCAAGCACTTCGGGTTCCCTTCTTGCTCCAGCTGTGGAAGCATTTCTGGAAGACCAGACATCACTGCATCTGAAATTGCACTTTCTCCTGTTGTCTTATAATTCTGAATACTTTCTCTCCTACTGTGTCAGTGTGTGTCTGAGTCACTCGTTATGTGTCAATGTCTTTTTTTTCATGTGATATTTGTTGTAGCACTATTCTTTTGTTGAGATGGAATTCATGAAGGCGTGATCGCTCCTGTATTTGTTTCTTTGTGGTTATTGGTGGCTAAAAGATGCATAGAAGAACTACGGATGAGATAGGGAAAGAATAAAGATTGAATGAGCAATCTTTTCTTCTGTTAAGTGTGTGTGCATCTGGAATCAACAACCCTAGACATATTATTTCTGCGTTCTTTTAACATATTGAAGAATGTTTAGTGTATTTTTATGCTGGTCTCCCATAGCAACAACATAGGACTCCCATTATTCATTCTCCCTCTTATACAGCAGTAGGGGGCAACATTGAATCAGTGTGGGTACGACAGGCGGTGAATACAGATGCTGAGTCTGATGAGTGGAGATATCGGCCCTTTTAGCCTATCTAAAGGTTGGTCTCCCACACAGGGAGTCGGTTAAGATAACCTGAAGTCAAACTGGGCAGGGTGGCTGTGTAGAACTTTCACATCACATCCAGAGAGACAGCCAAAAGATTTTCCTCACTTTAAACCTACTGTGAGGAAAAGGTGTTGATTTGAATGTGAAATTTACTTGAAAGGTGTGATTTATTAGTGGATAATAAGCCCACTAGTTAGTAGTACTGAAGATGGGACTCATGCAAGCTGAAGGACATGCAGGACAGTCAGTTGATTTAATACACAGACACATGAACACACTTTTACTCTCACACACATTTATCATGCAAGACATGACACATCCAAGGAGAACTGAATTGAGCAGTGATTTCTCTCAGCAGATCTAATTATGCACCACAAAATGAAAGCACTTACCATTGACCATGGACTGAGCTCCCCACTTCTGTACTGGGTGCTAGAGGAAAACTTAATACATGAAGCAGTACTATTGACATGTACAACCTTTTCTCATGTACATTCATTTAATTTAAATATTAATGGTCACCACATTGTAATGGGATCTGATGCTTGGGGAAACTATTTTGAAGGCTTTTTGGCATTGCTCTCCAAGCAACTAGATGGTGGGGACTAGATTGAGTGCTGGCACACTGTTATAGCTCAACGCCCTGGAGTGAAGGAGATACACTTGCAATGATGTATGGCCATGAAGGAGCGATGAAGCATCTGCTCCCTTAGGGGAGTGTGTGTGTATTGCGTGAAACTATGTGTCAAAAACTCTAAGGAAATGTTAAACTGTAAAGATGGAAATCATAGCCGACACAACATCTAAAGTAATTTTATTCCAGCATGAAATTGATCTCCACAATATGAACATCCATTGTCAGTTAAATAAAAAAAGATATAAAAGAAACATAGAAATGCAATATCTCTTCATTCACTGATCAGTTTTAATTATTTTAACCATTCTGGCCTTTAGATCCAAAGGCCCACAAGTCTTTCATTGTCCTTGATGGGACAATACATTTGTCTTTCAAAATGTATGGCGCTTGCAATAGAAAGGGACAGTGCTTTACACTGATGAAGACGTTCTGGGAGAGAAGCCCCAAAATCAATATAGCTCGTATGGTAAGAATGAAGACAAAAACAAAATGATCTCATTTCTTACCAATAGCAACAGCAAAGTAGAAAAATGTTGAAAAGGTTAGACAAGTAGCTTTGGGTTAAGTGTTTTTTTCCTTTCATTTAGAAATAGTGAACACTGCACTGCAGGCTGTTATTCCCACACAAATCAAGGATATTATGTGACCGATATATCTCATATGCTGATATGCTGCAATGGAAAATCCCCATCAGTGCCGTGAGTGAAAACACACTCTCCTTATCAAATAACCTGCAGGCTGTATGAATATGCGATTTCCAAGTATCCTGCAGAAATCCTGAATCTCCAATTTAAATTTTTCGTATTGTTAATTAACAGTTAACAATGTCCCCCACATGGAAACTTCATGACCTTTAAACCAAACCATTGAAAATGGTCAAATAGATAAACTAAAATTCAGACATCAAATAAAATTGCAATACACAACATAAACTAATGTCTGACTGTCAAAGCAAATATATAAGGAATACATCCAAACTCAAAGTGTTAATCACATATGATAAATTAACAAATAAATCAATAAATAAATCAATCAATAAAAAAGTAATTGACTTTCTTTAATGCATTTGGATGGAACGGTAACATAGTAAGGCTTTATTTCATATGATTGAGCTGAGTCTATGTGGTTCTCATTCATGTATTAGTTCCAGAGTAAGTTCTGAGCCAGCGCTGATAAGAACCAGGACAAGGTGTAATAGTGCCAGAGCCACTGCTCAGATAACACAGATGCAGGTTTCAGATGCTGACCAGGGAGAGTGCTAGAGCGAGCTCTGTGTCTTAATGAAAGCTGTCCTCTCGCTGTGACCGTCCACCTCCTCACTGTCTGATTCAGACTCATAGGCAGCCATGTCCTCATCTCCCCACACGGTGGGGATCCCCTTGTAGCATATCCGTGCCTTCCTCTCCCGTCCCTGGCCAAAGCCAAAGCCCACCCGGATCCCCCTAGTCCCCGATTCCACAGAGGGTAGTTTGGTCCCGCAGCCCCGGGAAGCACCACCTGAACGCATCTGCAACAAGAGGAAGACTCCCACGAAGGCAGCCAGGATAAAGGCACAGCTGAGCATAGCCACTAGGACAGGCAGCTGAGAGGACGGAGCTATGCTGAGCCCAGGAAGTTCAACACCTTGCCCTCTGACGTCTTCTGCTAGGCTCTTCCCGTCTGGCTGGGCTACCTCACCCTGGAGTCGCCCCCCAGAAGGGGATTTGCGCTGGACCTGGTGCAGGCAAGAGGTGAGGACCAGGTGGCTGTGAGGTGGGCAAGACAGGCAGTCTGTAGGCCCAGTGCCAGAGCAGGTGAGGCAGGCCGGGTTGCAGGAAAGGCAGGCCTGGACGGAGGAGAGATCCACCCAGTTCTCCAGGGAAAGGTTGAGGAGCTGTGGCCCGGATGTGAAGCCTGGGGGGCACAACTTCACACATCCCTGGAGGAAGAGGGAGAAGCCAGGGCTGCACTCTGGATGTGGAATGGGAGAGATAAAATGGTAAATGGACTGTATTTATATAGCGCTTTTCTAGTTTAGAGACCACTCAAAGCGCTTTACAGTTTACACTTCACATTCACCCATTCACTCTCACATTCGTAGCCATGCAAGGCGCCAACCTGCTCGTGGGGAGCAGTTATGGGTTCAGTGTCACTTCAACACGCTGCTGGGAGGAGCCTCGAACCGGGGACCTTCCGATTTCCAGACGACTGCTCTACCTCCTGAGCTACTGCCGCCCCACACACACAAGTATATATGACACACAAGTGCCAGATAAACATGTACACACTAATGCACACACTAGAGAAGATACACAAGAACTAGCGCACACGCACACGCACACACACAAAACACCCTGAACGCACTCTGAAACTACCACATCTATGTACCCATGTCTTGTTGTCATCCATGTACTGTTGTGTAATGTCTGTATTATGAAATGTTCTTGTCCCGCCGACACAGTGATTCTGAGCTACTGTACATGCTGCACCGACAGCAAATTCTACCGACCACTGGTTGTGTAGCCACTAATAAATGAATCTGAATCTGAAAACAATGTGATCCAGGGGCCCTCAGTACACGTGACTACACTCAGTACAC
>CABFOS010024663.1:0-18055 GCA_900660315.1 Diretmoides pauciradiatus | reverse complement strand
GTGAGAGAGAGAGAAGAAAAGAGAGAGAGAGAGAGAGAGAGAGAGAGAAAAAGAAAAAAAGAGAGAGAGAGAGAGAGAGAGAGAGAGAGAGAGAGAGAGAGAGAGAGAGAGAGAGAGAGAGAGAGAGAGAGAGAGAGAGAGAGAGGTTGCAATTAAATGTGAGTTCAGATATTATAAAGTGAGAGAGATAAAGAAAAGCGTGATTCATCCACCCATCCAGCCACTTCTGTTTCATCTTGGTTATTGTGGCCTTGCCTTATCAGTGAATGGCAGCGGGTGAGACTCAGCCTGCCAGTGCCTTCCATGACGAAGAGCTGAGATCCCAGATGTGGGCCAGAGCACAGCCAGAGATCTCTGCTGTGAGCCCAGAGAGCCCTGCTGCTGGGAAAACAAATACTGCACTTTGCTTGGTACTGGGGAACTGATGGAGAGGAGAGGAGATGAGATGAGAGGAGAGGAGAGGGGAGGGGAGAGGAGAGGAGAGGCCAGTAGAAGAGATGAGAGGATAGCTGAGGAGTAGAGAACGAATGGATGCAGTGTAGAGGATAAATATCTGTGTACTTATTTCAATTTAGACCATCTCCTTTTGTATTCCTGCTCCTTGTGGGAACATCATATGCTTGAGAACTTCATGTTAGAACAGTTATGTGTGTCTGAGCATTGTAAAACCACCTACCCTGCCCGGTCACCAGCTGCACTGTGTGATGTGTGTTCGTTGTTCTAGCGGAAGATTGCGTTAGCGGAAGCCTGTAACACTGACCAGATTCCCCAACAGGCCTTAGCGGCCAAATCAAAGCTTATAAAAGCCAAGCAACAACTGTACGCAAGTGTTTTTATGATAAGTGATGAAATATTGTGTCGATGTAGGATGGAATATGAACCGAATGTGGTAGGGTGGCGTTTATTTAGTCGAGCATGCAGCTGTGGGCCGTGTGTTTCCTTCTCAGCGATTTTGTTTATTTTAAAACGGAATGGGCTGTAATTAAACTAAATAAACAACAAGCTGTTAAAATGAGGGTGCCAAGGTGCCCGTCATGTGTGCATAAGATGTCGCCCTGGGGTGTGGGGGGGAAATTATAAAAATGTTTATGTAGACACTGGTAAATCTCCTATAGTGTGTGTGTGTGTGTGTGTGTGTGTGCGCGCGTGTGTGTGCCAATGTGCGTATTGTATGTGAATTCTCCTGAGGTCTATAATAAGAGGCGGCTTGGCTGGTTGAGGAGGGTGTGGTTGCTGTGGCCTCAAAATTAAAGAACGTAAAAACAAGGGGATGAGGGGAAGAGAGAGAGGGGTAAACTGAATGACTGTGGTTCCACGTCTCTTTGAGTTGTTTTATCCCCCAGCTAAGAGGAAGTGCAGATGGTTACAGTGGCATTGGCTGACAGATCCTTCATCCTTTGCTGCTTGGCAGAAATCTCCCGACTCTCCTTTATCCCACTCTCAAACACCACAGAACAAGGACCACTGATGTACTGAAGCTTGAGGGAGAGTTTTTTTTCTTCTTCCTTCCTCTAATATAGAATCTCTTTTGACAGACCTCTGAGGAAATATGGTGATGTCTACTGTAAGTTCCAACTTCCGAGATGACTCAATTTGTCCTCAACTGCAGGATTTTCAGTCCTTGGCTCATGGGCGCTCCATCTTCACCACCTTGGCTTCACACAGCCACTGCCTGGGTGCCCTGTAAAGGGCAGTGGTAGAGGGCCAGGAAGGTCTAACCTCAGTCAGACACATTCCTGTGAGTCCCATGCTGTTACATAGCCAGTAAAACTCTCTGGTCCAGAGGGGAAACGCACTTTCATAATGCCCAGTGAAGCGTGAGGTGGCACCCAGCAGTAAGGTTTATGGGTGCAGAAGGCAGGCGTTTCCAATGGCTGCAGTAAGAGGGAGAGAGAGGTCAGGAAAAACCCATATATAGTTATGGAGCATGCTGTACAGTACAACTCGGGGATCGCTCGTCAGCCTGCATGCAGGAGAACTCAGACATGTTTGCTTTGACTGTTTCCTATGTGTGACTCCTTTCTGTGGTTACTGTTTCTACATGCACGCAGGCACAAAGGCATGTGTACGCATGACGCACGTGCATGCACATGCATACACACACCCTCCAGTGAGTTAATGATCGTTAAGTGTGAGTAAGTTATAGCATGAAACTCTGTTGACCCTTTCCCAGGGAGCCTGCGCTGTCAGGTCTTACAGCAGTATAAATACATCACACAGGCATGATGTCATCAGTAGTTGCCAGTGGGCAGGATGTTTCCTAACGTGGTAATCGCTCTACTGTGGGTAGTCACCCGTTACCCAGGAGATCAAACCCTCTTTCCTCTTTATAGGATAAACATCTTGAGCAATCTCCCCTTTCTCTCACTCCATTTTTCTTCCCCTCTCTCTTTTTAGCTTACGGAAACTATGACCTGCCTGTTTCCAGTGCCATATTGAAAACATTGTTGGAGAGAGAGAGAGAGAGAGAGAGAGAGAGAGAGAGAGAGAGAAATCATTATGGTGCATCAGTCAAATCTGCAGGACTCTCTGCAGCGTTATAATCCCCTTCATAAACACCCCAGAGGCCCTGACCCTGGTTTGATTGACCTTGCCATAAGTTCACAGTGCCCTCACTAGCTTCTAGCTTTGGGAATTGAGGGTCTAGTTAGAGGAAGTAAATGGGCTCTGCAGGGATGCGGAATGAGGTGGAGATTTTGGTGACACAGTTATCTCAATAGAACTGTGGGGTTGGGGGATGAAGTGTAAGCCATGGTTTTACAGAAGTGAGAGGAGTGAGAGGGGTGAGTACCCCCCCACTGACCAGCGGAAGTGTGCAGGGTAGGACTGAGGGGTGTGAGGGTGCTGAACAGACACTTGGGCTAATGCGAGCCGTCAGATCTGTCCACCGCTGCTCCGGAGCCTGAGGTGCCGGAGAAGTGTCTGAGGTCTATGGCCCTGGCAGGAGAGGGAGAGAGGAGGGAGAAGAGGATGAGAAGAGGGAAGAGGGAAGAGAAGGGGAGTGGAGGCAGGCAGAAGAGAGAAAGGGAAGAGAGGCATGGAAATGCAGGCAGTGGAAGAAGAAGAAAAGAAAATGGGGGTAAAGGCAGAGCTGTAGCCAACGGTTTGTAATATATTATATTGAGAAAATGCTATAATGGATTGGTGATCTAACTTCCTAGAAAATAAACAAACAAAACATTAGCATATAGAGTAATGATAAGAGTGAAGCTCCACTCACTACACATTTCTGGGATCATTTCTGAGTGTGGATAGTTTTTGGTTTTGAGCAGACCAAGAACCAGAGTCTCTGTGGTGGAGAACATGATAAGGAAGCTGGGGCCTGTGGGGAACCGCGAAGCTTGGAAGATGGTAACCCAGTATTCATAGTAACCCTCTGGTTGCCAGGTGCAGGTTTTGTGGATGGAGAAGTCATCATCATCACGACATCTCTGTTGTGGCGTGCAGCTGTGCACGTGTGTGGCCTGCACAAGTCAAATGATGTGGGTTGATATCCTGAATGGCCAACTGCATAACTGCATCAGCTGTTTCTATAAAAAGCAGCTCAGACATCAGACCAAATTATAAAAGTAGTAACATCACTATGTGTGTGTGCGTGCGTTTGCATATGCTTGTGTTTGTGTTTTGTTGCATCTCTAATTATGGATTAGAGAAACCCATAATGATGATGTGCTACCATAGAGTGACGCACAGGCCCATTCACAGGCAATATGTTCTGTTGTGTGTGTGTGTGTGTGTCTGCGTGTGAGGGACAGCAACAGATCTTGACTCCTGCTCAGAATGAAGGGATCATATGACATAGTGTGTGTTTGTGGTGTGTCTACGTTTGCGACACAGGTGGGGCGATGGCTACTCACTTCCTCCCAGAGGAAGTCATAAATGCACCCGCTTGGTTTTAACTGCTCCTCTTCCCCTCATCTAATGACTGCCATACTGCTATAATGGCTTCTGTGAGAGTGAGAGAGACAATGATCCAGAAGGACTGAGAGAGAAACCAAGGGAGAGTCATAGTGGAGGGTAAATCTACACTGTGTAGGCTGTTCTAATTTTCTCTTGACATAAAGAAAGGGATCAAATACATGCACTGGGGTGGAGAAATGGAAAGGGATGAGAGAGAAATGGTTACAGTGGGGGTTTCACAGCAGCATCCAGCTGTTCTCACAAGCTAAGATAAAGGGCTTTTACAGTGGAGAGGCGGTCTGCTGCTCTGGAGGCTGGTTTTCTCCCCAGAGGGAGTGCACCTGCACCAGGCTGCAGGAGCAGAGAGAGCTCCCTGGTGTGGTGGAGGAGTAAGCAAGCCCTGGAGCTGAGGGATGTGTAGCAGTAGGGAGTATGAGTGAGAGGGTATTAAGCTCAGTCATCAACTGTTATTTACATACCAACAAATATTACCAAAGCAAACCTCAAATGACAAAATAAAAACTATGTCCGTTAATGTAGTACATTCATCCTCTGATGTCCAGAGTCAAACCCTGATGAGTGAAGGGTGCCAGAGCGCCTGGCCTCTTGATGGCACCATCTATGTGTTAGGGTATAGAAGGAAGAGTGAAGTGAGTGACAGGTGTAGCAGTGTGAACCATGCTGATGGCTCCCATGAGCTCCGCACACTTACAGCAGGAGAATGTATGCATTGTCAACACATTCAGTGTAACCTTGTAAAGGGTGACTTGGTGGGGTGGGGGCATGATGAAAGACCCCATTGATAAAGTGGCTTCCAGGGCTGGCACAGGTGTAGATGGGGTGGGTGGTAGGATGGGAGGAGGTTTAAAAGAGGGGGCGGTAGGTGGGAGGGATCTTGGTGAATTGATAATCATTTATATACGTAAATTAGGCATGTGATAGGTCTCCTTTGAATTATAGCAGATCTTATCCTTTGTTATTTTCAGGGCTAGTCTAAGAGCTTTTCCACTGCCACATCCAAGTCAATGATACGCATTAAGTGTAGTGTTGTAATGTATGCGTGCCGATAGGAGGTGTAGCACAATGGGAGCCTAAAGCCAGACCGCCTAATGGCCAACAGAGAGGAGTAATTAGATCCATTCTGTTACTCCTGCTCTGGCCAATCATCTCATAGTGCTGCCTTTGTATAATGTCCTTCAGCAACTGGACGTCAACAGAAGGAAAATAATTTACATAAGAGGGAGGGGAACAATGGTGCTAAGGAAGACAAAGAGGCAGGTGTGCAGTGAAGGAAATAAAACAACCCTACACTAGCTGTGTAGTGTAACAAGCTTGAGGTCATTGCACACATATCACTAACAGCTGGTACAGAACAAGTATGCTGTCATCAGACATTCTTTGGAATTTGTAATATTTATGTGTGTGTGTGTGTGTGTGTGTGTGTGTGTGTGTGTGTGAGTGAGATGATGCCTTGGCAGAGATCGTGAGCCTTGGTTTTGCTGCCAAAGCTGCTCAGAGTTCAGTGGCGGTCTGCTCTGATAAAGAGCTGCTGAGTAGCGATGGATGGTGGATGGATGGCTGCTGAGGGTGAGGGAGGGGCTGTCGGAGAAGACTTTCCCCCGGCACCCGCATGTCCAGATGATACCATGTGATTAAATATCACATGATGTATTGCTTTCAGGATTTTTGCTGGCTTATAAATGAGTTGGTGTGTCAATGTGTGCGATAGATGCCTTTGTAGCTGTGTATGTGTGCATGTATGTGTACACGGTGTGCAGTGGGGGGTCCGTCTGACAGTTGTGAGAGAAAGGGGGAGGCTGAGGGAGAACCAGGAGATGATGAGAGACAAGGTGCTGACCCCTGGGACATCCTGCTGAGACACGAGAGGACCAGGGTCAGGGGGCAAGTCTGGGGGGTACAGGGGGTTAGGAAGCTGGGACAAGGGGAGGAGGTACACCAAACATGGAGCCCCAACTCATGAGAACCAGATGAGGGGCAAACTAGATGACTCTCTGGGGCTGGGAGAGGAAGAGAGGGAGAGGAAAGGGGCTCATAAAGCTGTCAGAGTCAGCCTGCATCTCTCTATCATAGCTTGGCGTGTGCCAGATGCATTGCTCTGTCCCATTCCTTGTATTATAGATGGATGTTTCAATCATAAGCCAACATGTGTAGTGCACATCGATAGATGTATTCGATCTGAGACAGACCAACACTCTGTCAGGTTGTTAGCTGCTCACTAACAACTCATTAAACGGACTGTGTAAGAAGAATCATCTGTCTGTATCTCTGTAAATCTTTCAGTCAATTGATGTGTCACTCAGTAAACCAGTTAAGTACCTTTTGCTTTCATTTGATGCCGCTGTGCCCCTCTGTATCCCCCTGCAGCAATTTTGCATCCCTACTGGTAAGTGGTTTGACTCAGCTGGGGTTGGGGATGCAAAATTACTTGCGTGAAAAGTTGTTGGATTCTGCACACACAATCGGTTTGATACAGTAATATATTTATGCACACATGTGTTTATGTGTTCCAGTGGAACATGATAAGGAGTTTCTACCAGTGCGGCGGCATCATCGAGAGTTCAGATTTGACCTGTCAAGGATCCCCGAGGGCGAGGCTGTCACCGCTGCAGAGTTCCGCATATACAAAGACTTCATCCACGAACATTATGACAATGAGACCTTCCGCATCAGCGTCTACCAGGTGTTGGAGGAACACTCCGATAGGTGAGCGTGTTTATGGTTGTGTATATGTTCCAATATCATAAATCAACAGGTTGAGGTTTTGTTTGTTCTTCTCTGTACACTATTCTGGAAGCTTCTCTAATCAGAGTAGGAGTTTGCCCCACGTTCCCCATGTGGCTAATCTGAGCTGTCCGGAAGGTGTATGTAACTCACACTAGCAAGGGGGCTCTGGAATGGCCCATGTCCTGCTCTCTTCGACCCCTCCTAAAGGTTTCTGTTGTCCAGAGGGAACAACACAGTCATTTATTCCTTTGCCAGAGAAGGGCCTGGGTACATGAATGAACCAGAGCTCTGTGATACACTATCTACCCAGTCAGAAAATAGGTCGTGATACATGAATGGCCACATGAACAAGGGATTTTAGTCTCAGTTAGAAAAAGAGCAGAAAATCCAGAATCCAGTTTTGAACAATGACAATGCACTATTTTTATTTGCTACTTTTCACACAGTTCTTTCTTTATTCTCAACTAATTCTGTTTTAGTTTATTGCTCTCTCCTCCCCCTCCCCGCTCTCTCTCTTTCTGGCTTTCTGGCTCACCCACAAAATTCCTGCCAGTGATGGACTGTGTGTAGTGTATGAAAAGACCAGTCGTTTATAAAGCCATTATTGTCAATTAAGGAAATGAAGTGTTCCCCTGGGCCTCACCATCTGGAGCGCTCCCTCCCTCCCTGCCTCTCTCACTCTTTCTTTCTCCATCCCTCCTTCTTTCTTTCTTTCTTTCACTTCGTCACACTCCTCTGACTCCCTCTCTCCACTCTTTTACTTTGCTTCTCGCTTCACTCACTCAGCTTATCACATGGTTTCAATCTATCTTTTGTAATTGTGCAGCTAATCATGTTTACTTACATTCATCTGACTTTCTATGCATACACTTATTGTTTTCGGTCTTTTTTGCAGGGAGTCAGATCTATTTCTGCTGGACTCACGGGTGATCTGGGCAGCGGAGGAGGGCTGGTTGGTGTTTGATGTGACAGCAACCAGTAACCACTGGGTCCTGAACCCTGGCAGGAACCTGGGTCTGCAGCTGGCCCTGGAAAGCACAAATGGTGAGTCACATCATTGACCCAAAACAGTGATAAGACAATAAGAAACCATTCAGGGGCCTGAAGCAAGGACAAGGTCCATTGAGGTCCAGCCTCAGTGCTACTGTAGGAGGTCGGGCACCTAATAGTATAACAGTTATGGAAAACCCAGTAGAGTACAACCCCTTACAACCATCACATGACCAAACTCTTCGAATAAAACTCAAGCAAACTATGCAGGACAATGTGGAGTTCATATTCTTGGATGTCTACACCCACAAACAAGAAGGTCTGCAGTATAATGCATCATGCATTAAGTTAGGTTAGGTTAGGTTACTTTATTTGTACCCGTAGGTAAATTTGGTTGTAATGAGAGTCATACAAAGACATCAAACAGTATAGACAAAGAGATAACATGAAAGCAAAGTGCAAAATGCCAAATGCAAAAAGTGCTCTGAGGTTCCAATCCTCCCCATATTTCAGAAACAAAAGATCTGTATCCATTACAGAACATAGAAGGAGAAGTGATAAATATATATTAATAAATACCTTTACATAGTGATACTATCGCTTGTTCCTCTCATTAATGGCTGCTGGAACAATGTTGTTCCTATAGCGCCTTGTTCTCCACTTTGGAACTATAAACCTTCGCCCAGAAGGAAGAGGCTGAAATTCACTATGCAGGGGGTGGGACTCATCGTCTAAGATTGAGGTAGTGATTAGGCTACAATGTGGCTGTTCAGGATTTAGTTTCTTGAAGGCAAACGAATCAGTTAATTCTGTACCACAACAAAGATAAATCAAACACTGACACTCATGAGTCATCATCATCGTCATCATCATTCATCATACCCTCAGCATCATTAGCAGGCATGCAGAAAATACACTACTTTATCACGGGGATAACATCTTAGAGGAAGTTTGTCATCACTATGCTGGGATGTTAGTCATTGGAAAACAACCTTTATCAACAAACAGTGTACAGCAGCTTGTTTGAGAGTTCTATCTCTCACTGGATGGCAGGATGCTACATGTTAGATGAGAAAAACAGACAGTGTCTCGTTTTCATGTTAGGGAGGGTGCTGGGGAGACTGTATGTGTGTGTTTGTGTGGTGGTGTGTTGGATGGGGGATGGGGGGTTATGGGTGAGCGTGTACAGACAGGTGTGTGGGACGTCCCGTCGCCAGTGGCGACCAGCAGCTTTGGTTTACCACCACACTGTGATCAGACACACATTCTTCTGCGTGAAAACAAGATACACACTGCTGGAATGCGCATGCATGTGCATGCAAAAATACACTCACAGATATGCACACGCACACACACACACACACACACACACACACACACACACACAAGTAGAGAGTTCTTTGATGTTCAGCACTACGTTTGTTCTTGGAATTTTAGACGTGGAGAGTGGATGAGAGAAAGGGAAAGGAATTCACTGAGGAAAATTTCATTTGTAAAACTTAATGTACCATTACAAACAGAATAAGTGGTTTTGGACCACACACACCTCTAAACACAGACACATTAAGTATTTGCCCTCAAAAGCAGCTCCTTGTCCCTTGGACGAATAAAAAGCATGGGCTTCTCTCTTATGACAGGCCAGCACCAAATGTACTGTACTCTCTGTCTCCCCCTGCAGGAGAGAGTGTCAACCCACGTGTGGCAGGGCTGATCGGCCGCAGTGGGCCCCAGAATAAACAGCCCTTCATGGTGGCCTTCTTCAAAGCAACCGAGGTGCACCTGCGTAGTATCCGCTCTGCACCAGGGGGCGGCAAACAGCGTAACCCCAACCGCTCCAAAGGGGCTAAGGGTCAGGAGGCACTCCGAGTGGCCAACATCGCAGGTAAAAACTGAGGGGGTGTGTGTGTGTGTGTGTGTGTGTGTCTTTGTCTGTGTGTTGAATATGCAGTGCTGATTTATGCCGGTATGTCGGGCCCACTCCTGGTTTGATTTGGCTGTTGTTGGCTCCAAGAGGAATCCATGGAATCGGACACAGATGACTGAAACCTCTTCATCCAGAGAACTGCATTTCTACAGTACAATGGCCAACACGTACATACACATGGACACACATGCAAACACATGCAAGCACACAATTACACACACATGCATCCACTAATACATCCACTACTTCCAGAACCAACAATAGAATGCCTTTGGAGTTAAATATGATGGAGGGGCTTGTATAACAAAGCATACAGAGCATACTCAGGGCCTTTGTTTTGGAGGTGCTAGAGTACTGTGTTTATGTGAAGCACTGAAACACTAGACTGTAATGCCTGAGCTTCAAATATCCCTCCGCCGTCTTTGTTTATTTACACAAGCATTACAGAGTGGTTGGGGCCAAGATCCCTGCATGGAGGCAAGGCAGGGCAGGCTTTTATGGCAGAACACATCTGCAGTGTGCTGTGGGGCAAGCTGGGCCACAACACATGAGCCAAATGGGCCTGTTTGGAACTTTGGATAGTGGTCTTTAAAGGCATGATGAGAACCAGTCGCTTGTGATCATTCCCAATCTGAACCACTCTCAGCAACTAATGTACCACAGATCCCCAGAGGGCAGATGGGTCATCGGTGGAAGACAGAGAGAGAGAGAGAGAGGAAAACAGATAGAGAACACTGTATTCTTCACTAACATATGGAGGGGGTAAAGGGTGAGAGGAATGATGAAAAGGGAGCAGACAAAGTGGATGGGTAATGATTGAGTTATGAAAAATGTGGTGAGGCGAGCCTACTCTCTGTGCACATCTGTTTTAGACAGTGGAAAGTCAAAGCCCAGCAGAGAGTGACCTCTATACAGGGTGGGCTATTCATTTAAAACAATTACCAACCCTCTGAGTATCTGGAGGTGATTTCCTTCAGCCATTGTTGAATGTTAATGTTCTCTATGACAAGGCTATAGTTTGGTGCTGTTTAGGTCTGTTCTGTGTCATCTCTGCCTAATTGGGGTCTAAATAGGCACTCTCGTGCTGGATGGGATAATTACACATGTAATGATGCTCTCTCTCTCTCTCGTTCTCTCTCTCTCTCTCTCTCTCTCTCTCTCTCTCTCACCCCCCCTCTCTCTCCTCCCCCTCTTTTCCCACAAGCAGCGATTCCCGGGATGATCGTTCCACCCATGTAGAGGATCTGGGAATAGTTGGAGATTTGGGAATGCTGATAGAAAGAGAGAGTAGCAGAGTCTGGCGAGTCTCTCTTACACTCCAGAGCTGAACTGAAGGAAGTCAAGATAAGACACAGAACTCTGTTAAACTCAGGCCTTTCCATTGGGATCTCATCTGAAGGGATAGGGGAAGAGAAAATGGACAATAGGAACCTTTGTGATGTTATTTCCCTCTTGGTTGAATTAGTGTAGCTTCTCTGACACCATGTTGGACGGAGTGTATAGAGACTGATAGCTTGCCCACAGTGTGACACTGACCTCATAAAGAGAGCATTTATTTATCTTTATGTTTATGCCTGCAATGTTTGGGTTTGATTACTGGAGGCCCCATGCCATCTTGCAATCCATAACTCACACAAACAACAGTGAAGTGTTGGTTTGGCCATGAAGTTTAGTCTCTGTCACAATAGAAGATGCTTTCCTTAGCTCGGTCTGCATACCAAAACCACGTAAAAACACACTGGCCACATGGTTCTAAGGTCAACAACAAAAAAACAAGAAAGACAGAAACGAAATACCGCCAGGATCAAGTCAATACACGATTTTGCTGCTAATTATCCCATAAATGTAAAAAATGGTATATCAAAATTGTCCTATGCTATTTCAGCATTAGAAAACATACAGAATTTTTTTTCCTCTTTTTGTTTGGTTTGTTTGTTTGAATTTTAATAAAACTGTGAGGATTGAGCTGTTTGCAATGTGCTTTCTGCTTGTCATGTGAACAAAAGGTGATGATATTACATTAGCCAAAATTGACATTTTGTCTGAGATTTTTAGTGAAGACTTGAAAAGCCAGAGGATGTGTGCGTCCAGCCAGCACTGTACTGAAGGAGTCTAGCAAATATCAAATTAGAACAAATGCGTGATATATGTGATATATTTTTGTATATAAAAAATGTTGAATTTTTGATTTGACATTTCTTTCTCTTTTTGCCATAGCTATAGTTTGAAATGTAAACATTAAAACGTCTTAAGGCAGCTTCTCAGTACAGAAGATAGATTTACTGCGTGTTGTCAGCATCTCATCTGCTAAACATGAGAATCATGGATTTGGATACAAAAAGGGGATTTCTGTAAAATATCCTATAAATAATGTATTTATCCCTTGTATTTGTACATGGCCTCTCACCCTTGGTTAGTTGTGTTGTGTAAGTTTAATACAGTAAGTGAACATATTTCACAGTGTTTTGTTTCATCATTCACCGTTGTCTCTCACTATTTAAATGTGACTTTTTTATCTTTTGGTTTTGTATGTTGATTGTTTTGCATTGTATGCCATGCTTCCATTTGTTGGTTCAAAACATGCCATTGTCTATTTTTGTATTATTTGTAAGTTAATAAAAGTTTTCTTTTTTTTTCCTTTTGAAAATGTTTATTGTATGGCAAAAAGTAGCATCTTATTCAGAGTATTGGGTTGAAGTAGATTTTTAAGAATATATACACACATTAATATATACTGTAAATCTATATCTTTTTGTTTGAACTCTTTGAGGCTTTCAGATTGATACTGTTCTTGAACTGATAATATGCATGGGCTCTTCTCTTGAGTGACGCTTTCCTTTTGTGTGTGTTGAAACCAAGAGAACTAAGAAATTGCTCTGTTTCTCTTTCTTTGTGTTCCTCTTTTTTTCTCTGTTCTTTCTTTTCCTGTGTTATTTATGCCTGCTTACATACTGTATCTATATAGTCTTTCTTTTTTCTGTCACTGTAATCTTTACCAGCAGTCTAGATGCCTTAACAATGCAAACCCATTCTTCATCCAATCACGTGTACAGTTTTCTACCCTCACCACAATTGTCTATTGCCACAGAGGAATTCATGGGAACTTGGGGACAAAGCACAAACCCAATCTGTTTGGTGGTGAAGCCAGAGACGGACTAGAATACAGAAAGCCATAATTCAACCGTCATATACACCCTGATGTACGATAATACTACAGCAATGGCACGCTTCAAAGGATAGTCGACGCTGAGTGGCCTGTCTCAGCTGTGCTCATTGCACTGGAGTGTTCACAGAAACACATTATCTCTCTCTTTTGCCATTGTAGCAATGATGTAGCTCTTTTTGGATTAATGAAATTTCAACCGCATGATGGTAGTTTTTCTTACACATTTCAATCTCTAACTATAGGTTCGCGACACCGGTGTAACAATGACGGCGAGCCCACAGAGCTGTTTTAATTGTGGAACAGAGAGGCACACAGTGAAGACATGCACAATTATAATTCACACATCCACTGTTCACACTGAACGAGTCGAGGTACTGGCTCCAAATATCTGACAGTTGATCCCCCAGTCCTACCCTCCCTGTATTGGCTTATGGACAATACAGCTTCATTACAAGCTAAACAGAATAAGAACAAGTGAGGAAGCATGAAAGGGAGCTCTTCGGCCCCTCAGCCATCTCTGTAGCCTTTTCTTTGTGTCTGCCGTGTGTCTTCAAGCTGTTGCTGGACAGAGAATAGGGCTTTTCTCTCTGCTTTTCTTTTCTAGAGCCTGGTTTTGTTAAATGGGTAGAAAGGGCCGTTTTAACAGAGGCGCCTGCTGACAGACGAGTGTTTTTCAGACACTTGTGTGCCTGCGCTGGTCTGGGCCAGGGCGGGAGGGGCCGCACCATATCTGTTTCAAATGAACTGCAGAGGTCTGTTGTCATACAATGGCTTCTTTGTAAGCAGAGTTCCATCCTGATTATGAATATTGGTAATGGGTGACAACGTTTTGTATTTAGGAAACAAACAACAACAAAAAAGATGCAAACCAAATAGCTGGTGTCTATTTTTTCCTCTGTTTTGTCTTTGACTGCAAATACACTGAACAGCTCTATGATATAGGGGACATAAGAAGGGAAGAAAAAAATTCTACTGTATAGATTGTTATTGTTTTTGATGAAAACTGAGCTGTAAGATAACTTTTGGACTCTCACAATGTTGAATTAAAGTTACCTCTTGTCTGTGACATGGCCAGTTGTCATTTTGTCATTTTCAATGTGTTGAACTGAATTCATGCTACAATTCTGTGATATTACCAGCAATTAATGTGGTAGATTCAACTCCAGGACTTTTTTTCCCCCATTTGAAAATATCATCAGCAAATGGCTGACAGACAGTTGGTTGAGGATAGGAGAGAACTGGCTGAGACTAATTCCTCAGGTCAGAGAGCCACAGGCCGTCTTCCCCTCCCCCACTACGGCCTTTTCTCTAATGAATCTAATTCATTAATGCATTACTGATGGCATGGTGAACATGGTTAGCCTGACAAGTTTCCTCCTAAACATATTAGTTAATGATGATTCCAAGGTTATTAATTGTGAACGCACCAGCCCACCATAATTGAGTCATCATTTGCATACCCGGTCATCAGCAGAAAATTAATTTCTCTTTTATTTTTTGCATATCTAATTTAGGAGCCTGCGATTGGATTAGCTTGTAAAAACAGCGGATCCCAGGATTCTGCTGACCTCAAAGTGTTCCAGGGTCTCCACGGTAACTGGAGGCTTCCGGAATGCCAAGGGGGAGAGCAGGATGACCTGGAAGTACTGATGAAATGAATCGTAAACACTGTGCGTGCACGTGTGTGTGTGTGTTTGCCTCCTTAATTGCCTGTAGGTTCATTACTGTACAGGGCTTTTTCTCCCATACATCTAATAACGGAGTTGATAGTTTGCTGACACACAGTAAAGTGGGTTGTAGTGGGTACGATTTAGCAGTAAGAGGTGGGATATTGAATTATGGAGGTTACACACTCAATGCTGGAGAAAACGAGTCGTGGAGCCTAATGTTTTTGATTAGCGAGCCGAGCACCACTGCCGCGTTGCGCTGTGCGGCTCAAGGGATTCGGCTTCCCTCAAATGCAGCTCGAAGTGAAACACACACACACACCACACTCACAGACACACACTCATAAATCATAAATACACGTAGACAAAGGTGAACCCATTTGCTCTTTATTTCCAGCATCTTTTCAGGCCCAGATAGACTGGTCAGTGTGGGAGGAGGACAATAGGAGTGGGAGGCCGAGGGCAGTGTGGAGCCGGCAGACCTCAGCCCTCTGGAGACATAACATTAGATAGACTATTCCTGGAGAACTATTCCTCTGGATACAGAAGGCAGATTCCTCAGACATCAAGAGAGGTGCTGTTCAGGAGCTTCTGTGCTACTAGTATCCTAATGAAATATATTAATGCACATATTCCTCACCACCTCCCTCTCCTCCTGTTCCTCCTCCTCCTCCTCTTTCTCATTCTCCTCCCTGCATGGACAGATGAAGGAAAGAAGAGCGGAGAGGCGTATTTGAAAGAAAAACAGGAGTCCCCATGGGGATCCCAGATAAAGAAAAGAAAGGAAAGGAATGGAAAGGAGAAAGGATGGGAGTGGGGGGGATATACAGGATGGAGGCAGACCTAGACAGTGAGCAAAATACAAGGAGAGGAGGAATGAATATTAATGTACTATACTGGAAAATAGTCACAATGGACAATAGAGTGAAGAGAGATGTAGAAAGGGAATGGGAAGCAAGTTCCACTCCTGCCCTTATTTAGTGTGTGTGCATGCATGCGTGCGTGCATTTGTATGGTGCATGTGAGCACCTATGTCTTTCTGTGCCTGAGCATGTATGGCAGTACAACAGAGCATATTTGACTACTTCAAGTGTATCTACAGTAGGAGGTGTGTATGCGCGCACATTTGAGTTTGCTTTCTTGCTTGTGAGGGTGTCTGCTCTTTTCCCACAGTAATTACACCAGTGACTGTGGGTGTCTGTCTATGATCTGTGTGGTACCTGTCAGAGGGAGCCCGGGAGAGCCCAAGCTTTATATTCCCCATAATTGCTGCAGCTAATTTACTGTGCGTTGGCCTAATGAGTGGGGAGGTGATGGGCTGAGGTATGTAATGGATGTTAGAGAGATAGACATAGAGAGATGGATTTCACCAGCGCCAGCAGAGAGAGGGGATCAGGGAGGAGGCCAGTGAACTCTGTGTGTCAAGCGAGCATGTAGAACACTTACCTTTATTGTTCTACTAAAATAAAAATAAAAACACAAGATAACCTATTTGCCGTCTCCCCCCCTCTCTCTCTTTCTCCCCCTCCATCCTCCTCTTAGTTGACGCTACAGTGGCGACTGCAGCGAGCGCATTAGACAACCTTTTTGTTATGTTGATTAATGATAAAACCAAATCCATAAATAATATAGATTATTTATTCCATTTATTCAGATGCTAATTGGAGCTCAAAGCAGATACCTCAGAGAGATGGCCTTTTTCCCCCATCTGTGCTCCCTGTTGCAGCACCGCCAAATAGAGCGACTGACATTCAGACAGAGGGAAAGACGGTCAGATATTAATGTCATTCACACTTTGAAGCACCATTGGTATCTTGTGATGGGGACACGTCCACCCTTCATTTCTCCCTAATGAGGTCATGATAGAGGCCAGTGGTTTTGTCAGACACACACCCTCTCGCTTTACACACACACACCCTCTCTACACATTCACTCTCTCTCTCTAACCATAAACACACACACACTCTCGCCCAGCATTGGATTGACAGGGTCAGCTTTGATTGATGCACCGTGGTTCCTCCACATGTTCTACAGCTCAGTCATTTAATTATGTTTCCTAAGCATCATTAAGTACCATTATATTCCATCATATTCTAATGAGAGAGGTGGCTAGTTGCAGGACAAGCTAATTGGTGATTAATGTTGTGTATCAGTGAGAGACAAACGCAAGATTGGCCATTTAATGACACAACACTGTATTTAAGTGCTGAATGTGTAAAAACACAAACAGAGGAGGAAATTAGAGAGGGGGGAATCGGAGGGACTGGGATTGAATTCAAAACAAATCTTGGCTCTTAAAGTCTAATCTCTCTATTGTCATACCCCCCACATCCATCCCCCGCCCCTCCATTCTGTTTGTCCCTCAGATTTGTTTTCCTGTCTCGCCATTACACACACTTACTTAGATAATGTTAGAAACCATCCCTGTAGACATAACTCACCTGCTCCTTGAGATTAAACACTAAACTCAGTATTGATGCACTGCTTTACAGGTACGTACACACATGGGCACACACAGACATACACACACACACACAGAGAGAAAAAGACACACACAAACATCCTCATCTCAGTATTGACGTGCCGCGCGGCTGTAGGTGTTTCCATTTAAGGCCAGTCGATTGCCTTAAGTATGTAATGTTAGGAGGGGGGTCCGTAAACATGTCAAATTAGCAGTAATGAATGGCCAGGCACCGGCGTAGGAACTGTCAGGGTGCACGCCCAGGACAATACATTACCCTGAGTTATCCTAGCCTGCCCTCCTCTGACACTGGGTGGTAGACACACACATACACACAAACACACACACACACACTGAACACTGAGCAGACACAGGGTGTAAACTAGGGGGACCCATTCAGTGGTCACACACACTGCTTCAGTGGGCCGCGCTGCCAGCAGAGGTGGAGGGTTGGGTGGCCTGGGGCTGATTGGTGTCTGAGAGACTAAAAGACAGACACACACAGACTGGAAACAAGAAGCCTGAGAACAATGTTGAAATATGGAAAGTTTGGGGCAAAAAAATATTCTAAATGCAAGGTTGAAAGACTGAAGGAAGAGAGCAAGATGATAGGAAAGGAATTGGACGCAGAGGAGAAAACTGTATGAAAATAGATAGATAGAAAGATAGAGGACGGAGCTAGAGGGAGAGAAAACAAACCGTGGTATTTATTTTTTCTTCTCAGTGTTGAAACAGGAAAAGGACCTCTGGTTTAATAAACCATGAATCCTTTCACAGAGGGTTTGTATGTTATTCTTCTGAGAAACAGATATGGAGGGAGGGAAGGAGAGACAGAAAGAGAGAGAAGCAGAGCAGAAAAAAGAGATGCTCTGCAACCAAATGAATTTCTTACTCTCTTTTTCTCTCTCTCTCTCTCACTCACTTTCCCTCCCTCCCTCCCTCCCTCCACTCCAACACACACACACACACTTGCGCTATGCCCTCCTTCAGCCCACTTCCAGGTCGTATGTTAGTTTTGGGTTAGAAGTGAGGGGGGTACACATCCTCCGCTTCCAGCAAGTCCACCCTGAGAGAGAAAGAGCAAAAATGAGAAGGAAGAGTAAAAAATATAGAGTTCCCATCTGGAAATGATTAAATCCTTCTCTGTCTTCCTCTCGGCATTTAAACAACTTTGACAGCTTGTGAAAATTACTCTCTGCAAT
>CABFOS010024662.1:0-19080 GCA_900660315.1 Diretmoides pauciradiatus | reverse complement strand
ACCACCACCGCCCCTGCCCCCGCGCATGGGAAATCCTCCCATGGGCCTGCGGCTGCTCCCCCTCTCTTCAAACATCATGGTGAAACCACCGTAGTCATAGGTTTCATCATAGAAGTTAGGATCATAGGGTTGGGCACGGCCCTTGATGGGAGCCTGGTAAAGGAGGACAAGGAGCAAAGAACATTTGGCTTGCGAGTTATCAAAAATACTGGCATAGTGGTGCAAATAAATGTGTACTGACTCCAAAACTATACTTAAACTAGAAAGGTGCTCGGAGAGCGTAGACCTCCGCCTGAGATGCCTGTTTATGTGGTGACCTGTGATTCAGATCCACTCCAAAATGTAATAGCTCTTCCTCAAGCTACACCTATCCAGCAGGTATCATGAAAATCGGATGCTGTGTTAACTATTAGACTTCACTTCCTGATTACGCAAGGTTGCGTTGACATTGAGTGCAGGCCATTTTAATTTGTGTCCATTGACCCTTAGGGAACATGCATATTAAGTAAAATGTGAAAGGGATGATGCGTTAAGCAATTAGACCTCACTTCCGGTGTACGTGGCGCCCTATGCGGCGCCCAGTGATTTGGATCATCTCCAAAATTTAATGGGCTCTTCCCTGGCCCGTGCTACACCCCTCCACCGGGTATCATGAAAATCGAATGGGTTAAGCAAGTAGACCTCATTTCCTTTTTACGTTGGACGTTGATGTTGACCGATACTACACCCTTCCAACAGGTCTCATGAAAATCGGTCTGGTAGCTTTTGCATAATCTACAAGAATAAAATCCTGGGGCATCCAAATGAGTAAAATTAAAGACTGAGCTACTACAATAAAGGTCTTAAATAAATATCTAATTTAAAGAAAGCATGAGTGTGATTATGACAAGACACAAAAATAATAATAATAATAATTAGGGAATACAGCAAGAATTGCACGCCCAGCTATCCCGGTAGGGGATCCATCTCTGAGTAGTCCCTCCCAAGGTTTCTTCCATTCTTCACCTAAAAGATTTCGTGAGTTTTTTTGTCCTCTGTGAGGGTCCAAGGTTGAGGGTGTTGAGTACTAACCATTTATTGTTTTCACACTTTGGGCATTGTGAAGCCCTTTGAGATGTAACGGTGATTAAGGGGCTATACATATAAAATATGATTGAATGATAGCTAAAAGAGAACCTCAGTGTCACAACCTCATATGTTCACTAATAATAAAATCATCCTGCCAATGAATTGTAATCTCTGATATTGCTAATACCCAATGTATTTGTCAGCAGACACAATGTGCAGGGAAAGGCATAATGCTTTGAATTTAAGCAGCTTTTAAAAATATTTACATTTTAACTTTTAAGTACCAGGTCACAGTGCATTACCAACAGGAAGCAGTACTGCAAGACACTAATGAGGAAACACATGCAGGGGCAAATGGCTGATTCCCTATGTATTTGTCCAGTTGCTGATCCCTAGTTTATGACCATGTATGATTATTAGATTATTATTCAGAGTTGTGTGTTCAAAGCCTAGTAAATCATCCATAATGTGACTTACCTCAGCAATGAGCTCCAGCATTGTCTTGATGCACTCCACCACCCTCTCAGATTTCCCCCCAACAAGCACTACTCTGTCTGTTGACTGAGGACAACATTCCTGAAACAGCTTGATGCTGGTTTGGGTGTTCTGAAGACATAAGCACACACAGAAACAGAGAAGACTATTACGTGGATACAGTGATTGAGAACAATTAAAAACAAAAGGAACTCTCTAAACCTTTTCCAAATTAAATGACGTGTCCTTTAATGGGCATTTCTATGGGAACTACATCCCCAGGAGGAAGATCAGGAATCAGGGAGTGCATTCTTGTTAAAACTGACAGCAACAAAAGATTGTCATATCTGCACTATTAAGGAACATCTGAGAATGTGCGCTCTACAATTAGCATTCAAATTGCAGTAGTTTATTGTAAGTTAACCAATTTAATTGCGAGCAAACTAACCCCATCCCTGGTGTTCACATACCTCTCGGAGCTCCTTGATCTTGGCTCCCTTCACCCCGATGATTGAACCAGCCAGGCTCTGGTGGATCAGGAGGCGCAGCTCGCAGTCAAAATCCATCCCATTGTACTGCTGGTACTGGAGAGGTGGGAGGATGAACATATTAATATGACAGTATTAGAGTACTTCCCTACTCTAAATCTGGGGTGCCCAAACCGTGGCCAACGGACCAAAATGGCCCGTGACTACAATTGATTTGGTTTGCCAAATCAATTGCCAGATTTTTTTTTGAAAAATATATAGTGTTGTGTGTTTAAACACAAAAGTATCTGATTCAAATTCCAAAATACAATATATTTGACTTTATTTTAAAATCTAACATTAAAGGTAGGGTAGGTTAGTTTGAAAAATAACCCCACCCCTCCCTTCTGCCCTGCCTCCAAAGCCCCTCCCCCAAAACACGAACTACTACTAGGTAGGTAGGTAGGTAGACAGGCAGGTAGTCCGTCCAATCATTTCATTCGGTCTGAATTAAATGATTGGATGGAGTTATTACAGTCCTGCGCCCGCTACAGACAATTTTTTTCTTTTCATTGTCAGCGCACTTGATTTATTGATTGCTATCGGGATGTACAGAGAAATTCAATAAATATAAGAAAAAGTGCTTCCAAACAACATTAAGCCTTTAAGTTAAGTTTGGAGGAAGTGTATTTCCCCACAGATGCTAAAGACAGAGCATCTGTAAGCAGACTGTAGCCGTCTTGAAAGAGTATAATGTCAGACTACATTATGAGACAAAACATGCTAATTCCTTTGCTAAGTACTCCGGCAACGAATGGAAGACAAAACCTACAAAGCTAAAAATGAGACTGTCTGCTCAACAAGAAACACTGTTCAGGAGGGGCTCTTGTGCTCAAGAGGATGCTATGCGTGCTGGCTACGGCAAAGCCAGGCTCATAACAGAGAGTGGGAAGCCGTTTTCTACTGGCGGGTTTGTGAAGGAGTGCCTATCACTGACTCGGTATCACTGACTTCGGTAGATCAGCCTCTCGCTAAATACAGTCACTCACATTGTTGGGATGTTTGCTGGATATCGGTGAGTGACAAAGCTCAACATTTTGTACAGATTCGGCAGAACTTTTGATTTTCTAGAGAGGGGCAAAGGAGGACACAGGATTTGTTGTTAAAAGCCTTAATATGTTTGTTACATACATTATCTAGTAGTGCCATACGTTTTGGTAACAAACTTTGAAAGATATGTAGGCTTATCTGTGCCTGCTTAAAACGTGCAATATGTAATATGTACAACAAAAGTTACCTCGAGTGAAAAGATATTTATATATTTACTAAAATGTTTACTAAACCTTAATCTTGACTAAAGGTGATTTTTAGGAGAACTGTTGCAGTAGAGGTCATTGAGAAAAGAACTGATAACATCTGTACCAAAAATTTGCATTTACTGTAAAAATGATTTGTAACACACATGTGTGTGTGTGTGTGTATATAATACACACACACACACACACACACACGTGTGTGTTAATCATTTTTAAATACAAATTTTGGTACAGATGTTATCAGTTCTTTTCGCGACCTTTACTGCAACAGTTCTCCTAAAAATCATGTATGTTTAACATATGTGTATACATACAGGAACACCATCATATATTTTGGCCCGTGGCTCACTGGTGAAATTACATTTCGGCCCACAAAGCCTAAAACTTAAACCACCCCTGCTCTAAATCTATTTAGTTCATTATCAAAAGACACTTCAGAATATGGCTCAAACCTGCCCAGTACCAATGTGTCTTTTATAGTACTGTTTCCTTTATGATCTTCTATGCTACTGAGACAATAATATGGTATATACTGGTAGTTGTACTGAAACTCAATAATGGTTCTGTAGCTCAATGGGAAGGGAATAGCACAAGCACTAACTGTAGCTCTGCTAAAGGTTTGATTCCCACTGGAGCCACCGTGTTACAAATCTATGCATTCGTGGTACTTTAAGGGACTTTAGATAAAAGCATCCACCAGATGCCATATGTAGCATAGTGGGCAAAAAGGGGACAGCCAGTTAGTTTATTTCACTGTACTGCAAGTAATGGGTAGAGAATGCCATTCCATTAAAAGGTTAAGATTACATTCAGTCCTAACTGGGGAATGGCAATACAAAAGGGTTAACATGGAAATATCTTGTCTGGCAATGTCAAACGTGGATTTTTAAATCAAGTCAGTCTGTGGTATGCAAGATTGTGTTGGGGGGAAAGGGGGCAAGATAAAGGTAGGAGCTTTAAAAAAAAAGTAATAAGAATAAATTAATAGCGCAACAAGTTCTCACCTCTTCCAGGGTTGGGATAATCTTCAGCAGGATCTCTCCAACTGTCTCGATGTCAGCGCTGATGCTCAGGATGCTTCACATTACACCCACCAATCACAGGGCAGAGCACAACCATGCAGCGGCATCAGAGAAAAGCCAAGGGTGGACCAATCAGTTGGTGTCATCCCGAGGGAGGGAACAGTATTTCAGATTAGAGAATTCAGAACATCCTCCTAGTAGTCTTGACATAATAAAGAACAAACCAAATCCCATTTAACCAGTCACCACTGAAACTAACCAGGCTAAAGGTATAGCTGATGTCCTATATTTTATTAACCTAACACAGAAGTAGACACAGGGTCAATGGTAATCCAACACTAATTTGTAGATAATTATTGCATAAATATAAAAAGTGTGTCTGTTGTCCAGAGAAAGGAAGAAAATAGCAGACAAAAACAAAGGAACCCAAAGTAAAGGTGATTGTGTTTGGTGACCATTGGCGGGGCATGGGGTAGGGGTAACGGGGGGTGGAGAGAGAAGGATTGGGTACCATTGGTGCCAAGAGAACACTATAAACCTGAAGCCAAATGAGGTGGATGCACACGACAAGATTTTGACAAGATTTTGCCCTAACTAGGGTGCCCTACACAAAAGATCAGGGTACAAAATCCTCTCTCAATATAGTTGTATCCTTCTCAAGGCATCCTAGTCTTAAAAAATGTGGTTGAGACAGCAATTTTGTTGCCTAAGTACATCACATTCATTAAAAATCGTGTTGTTTGCATCCACCCTAATGTAGCAAGACATGGGCAAAAGATTGGGTCTTGAAAACTAGTGAGACTCAAAATTAATAAAATAAATATACAATGAATTCCCTAATCAAGAGAACTAAAGTGCAGTTTGTTGATGGGAGGAGAATGGTAGACAGCCGAGTAAGAGTAAGAGTAGGTTATACCATGGAAAATGAGGTGTTCCACCACTGGACTCAATAGTTTTTAAAGAGAATGGGAGAAGCGACAAACATAAGATGACATGACGATGAGATGAGTAAGATAGAGAGAGATCTTGTACTTTCAACAGCTCCAACAGTCAATAACCAAGCTCAGATGAAGCGGAAGACAGGGAAGTAAAAATACACAACACTTGAATCCTAGCTGGCCTTTTGCATTGCAGATATAATGGGCAATCTTAGTCTAGCAAAATAATGAGGGCATCACAAGGAAAGAATGGGATGGTGCGGGAAGTATGTGAGCAATGTTTGTGAAACAAACAAAACAAAACAACCACCATTATATCCATTCTGAGAGGGGGAGGGAGGTGAGGAACGCGGAAGATAGAGGATAGATAATCATCACTGAAAATAATATAAAAACACAGACATATTGAAAACACTGCCACTGGAACAGATTATAGCGTTTGAACAGACTGGAAATTTGTGGAAAACCCTGACAACACCTGCATAAGGCTCAATGCTGACGTGACTTTAAAATGGAAGTATATAAAAAGGATGTCGACATGGCTTTTACAGGCGTAAGAGCCAGATTTGGACATGAACGCATTTAGGCATTTTGTTTTAAGCTACAATACTCTGAGAACAGGTAGGTTAAAATACAGTGGCTTGACAGAGGCAGGATGACTATTTATTATTCATTTTTGCTGGTTTGTTTGTCCTGTAGTCAGGCAGTGAGAGGGAGGAGCTTAGGGACATACCGCTCAGGCCCACTGCTGTCTGGGACTGACACACTGGCATTGTACTGGGCGTGGAATGGGCAGGGGCCAGGGCCATTCGAGCACACAGATGTCAATCAAGTAAGGCGCCCATTTAGGGACAGGGCACGATTATGGGCAGGGCCAACCAGGGTGTCAGGTGGGCGGGCGCAGGAGGGGCCATCCAGAACATGGGCAACAGAGGAGGAAGTGGGCAAAAAAGTCAACAGTAAAATAATAAACAAGGGAGAGGGAAGAGGGGGGGAAGAGGAATACATTTTTAATATACAGGCTCTACACTGGTCAAATGTGACTTCATTTTTTTCTCTCAGAGGTTGGTTTGTCAAAGAGAGAAGAGGAGAGGGTGAGATTGGAAAAATGGGTAATGGCATATTAAGATTTAGAGGGGTTAAATGTTGGGGTAGAGACAAGAGACAGTGAGAGAGGGATAGCAAGTGAGGAGAGGGGGGAGAAAAAGTGTGGAGGGGTAGAGAAAGAGAGGTAATGACATTGAATGAGTTGAGATTTGGCCAGTTTGCTCAAACATTTCTAGAAAATTGATAAATGGCAGTTGGCGCTACAAGTGAAGGAAATGGACATTTGTGCCTAGGACCAGTTTATTTGAGACAATCAGATGATGTTCATGTGAGAAGGAAAAGATAGAAGCAACCCTGAAGGGGCTGTCAGAAGATCTCATGAATAGTAGGCTAGTATCTACACAGCTATCAGCTAGCCAGCACACCCTTGTTTACACAGATCAGGAGACCCATTTAGCGATGATCATAGCCAGTATAAATTCATTAAAAAATACTATGGTCCTCTAAACCTTTAGAGGTAGCTGGGTAGTTGTTGGCAGGCTGTGCACCACTGGAAAAAATGGAAACAAAAAAAATAATTCAGGGTGTACAAAATAAGATACTCACGTCTGTACGAAGGGCTTTGATGTTTTTGCCACCCTTTCCAATCACAGCTCCTGCATTCTAAAGATAGAAAGAGAATATTTACAAAAACTGTACTCATTCAAAGACATAATTAATTCAATAAATAAAATAAGAGGACAAAAATCTGTAAATAATGGTGGAGAGCAATAGAATTTGGCAATCTTATTAGAAATTAATGGAATGAGAGTCAAACATACCGAAATCCGCAAAAAAATAGCATCTCAAAAAAAATGTAAAAGAATACATTAAAAAAAATGGATGGTGTGATTAAAAAGATGATAAAAAACAGCAGGGTAAAACAAGAGATGAAAGGAGTACTGATTTACTTTGCTCTGCAGGAGAATGCGAAGCTCTACCATCTCGTCTGAGTTCCTGGAGCGTTTGAATGATTTCTGTTCGTCTGCGTCCTCAGCTGGGCGCTTACCTGGCATAAGGAGATAAGAACACACTTAGCACACACTGGAAAAATGAACATCCTCAAAAATAGAAACATTCAGAAGAGCAGAAACCACAGCGGAGCATAGGATCACCGAAAGACGTTTTCAAATGCTGTTTAGATTTAATCTACAACATGAAAACAATTACCCTGCTAATGTGCACATCTTTAAAGAAAATGAGGGTTTTTCCAGAGTTTCAAAAGAGGAGAGCGGTGAAATTATATGGCTATGCCGTCATATAGGCACATGCTGAGATCTGCCTCTGCCAGAAATACTATGACAAGATTTTCTACCGTCTGGCTCGCACTAATTTTTAAGTAAATAAGTAGAGCTAATGCTGTAATCAGCTGCAATGGCACTGCCATTGCTAACCTTTCACAACATGAAACAGACCAATAGTGTTTAACATTGAACAATGCATTTCCTTACAGAATAGGTTACATAGTATTGAAAAACATTATACCGTTTGTCTCTGTGTTGCTAAATGAGGTCTCTTCTTGTTGTTCAATTTCTGTCTCCATTGTCGGCTGACAGCGGGAAGGGTAGGGTGGGCACCTTGGTCCAGGGAACAGGAAGCAGAAGGGCGACAGAAGCACGAATCAGGAAAGGATGAGCTGTGGTAGTCGGTCAGCATGGTCAGACAGAAAGAAAAAGAAAAACTATAAATCGAGCAGTGTTTTGGAGAACAGGCTGTTAAAATACTTGCGACGAAAGCGTAAAGAAGGAAGGGAGAGACTGGCAAGAAAGCTGGCACTCACCGATATTTATTGTGAGGGAAAGGGCGTGATGATAGGCGGAACTAAATAAGCAAGGACCAAACAACTGTTGCAACCTGTCAGGGGGAGAGGCCACTTGAAATAGTAGAATATGAGAGCATTTCCATGAAATCTGCAACGCGCTAGTAGTTCTGGTCATTTTTCCTTTTTTCACAATGCTGTATTTGCATATTTGCGCTGGATACGAACAACAGATGGTCAACTACCGAGAACCACAAATAATAAAGCAATTCATTTATAGGTGTTTATGTGGGGGAGGGGTAAACACAGGACAATTTCTAATAGAATATGTGCAAAATTCAATAGACACACAGTCAAGATAATCATAATAATAATAATAAAGTGAAAGGACAATGCAATAACTGATGGCGGACAATATCATTTAAGTATGGAGCGAAATTAATTCAAGGGTATGATCCGTTTTGGTCAATCGATGAAATTAGCAGAAGCTCGCAACCCCCTCACAAAGCCTGTGGGCCACACGGGACTTCTACCTAGCAACGCAGCTAACTAGCCGGAAAGGAAATACGCCGTAGGAGAGATTCGTCGAGTATATTTTGAGTTCACGATTTGATTATTGATGTTAGTTCACCATCGACACAATAACCAAGCCACTTTCATCTAGATGGCTTAAGTGGTGAGAATTATCTTAGTCTAACAAGACAGCAATAGAAAGACGGGCCCGCTAACACACAGGCTAACGGCTAGCTGCTAAGCTAACTTCGCCATGTTGCGATGGTGTCGTCAAAGCACAAGCACGAAGCCAAGTCAGCTAATTAGGTAACTTTACCAAACCAATGCGGGTCGCCTAGCTCGGAACACCGAGTGAATATCTTGACCAGCTACATATGCGTGTGTTTTAGTACAAGTAGATGCGGACATCGAGTGTATAGGACCAATGATTCCTGAAGAAAAGAAAGAAATACGTTGGAAATATACTACAAACAAACCTGCGGCGCAACGTCTCGCTTGTTCCCCTTCCTTCTCTACCAGTGCGACAACGTTCAACGTGAGATAAAGCGCATTGATTGGTGGAAGTGAATGCCAATCAAACAACTCTCTACAGTCATTGGTTAGGATACACATCAATCATACATGGTAAGCTGTACGCCCCGCCTTCTCGTTCGGTTGAAGTGTACCCGCAGTTTCGGTCTTGCCGTTCGAGTTGTTCCTGTATTTCAGTTCTTTAAGGTAAATTATTTGCATTTTTATAATAAGTTGTAGAGGCACGAGTGTTGGGAGTGTTTGTTTCGGAAGTGCCGTTTGTCCTTTCCACATCCTCATGGGCAAACATTATATGGAACCAAAGCTAAGTTAGCATTAACGCTGCTGTCAGGTTAAGTGTTTGTAGTCAACTTTGGCGCGTGTTTTCCCAGTCACCGACTGACTGGTAGTGATGTTTGAAAGAAGTGATTCATTGAAGAGCTTGCGTCCCAAGTTTCTCAGTTAACCTCTAGATGTCTGCTCGAGTAGCTGTTAACTCACTTAATTTCTCTCTTTCTTTCCTCCCTTAAAGTTCCTTGCTGTTCAAAGACAGTTTATCTAGACTGATATGATCATAGAGAGATAAGAAAAAGTGATACTCTGTCATAATTATCTATCTTATTGATAAAGTAGCCCAACCTTTGGTGTCAAGAGATAAAGGTAGAGAATGGCTATTCAAGCCCACAGGGAGTGTTGTTCGATCCTTGAATTAAATTAAATGTACTGTAGCATGAACCACTACTTGTAAGTTGCACTTGCAGTAGTGTAGTGGTTTCCAAGTGTGAGCTTTACTACTGATTTTAAAATTTGACTGATTAGTTCTTGCTAGACTTACCAATATGGCATTATTGGGGGAAACACGTTTTATAACAAATGTTTTATAGTTGTGAATGGAAATTGATTACTATACAAATAAAACATTGTGTATATAACTCAATCCAAGCTAATGTCTATAAGCACAGAATAATCACCTTAATAATTTAGGTTGCAGCAGCTGCAGAATAATCAACTACTGGAAGCTGGAGTTTTATAGGCCTTATGTGGTAGTAAATAGCAGTGGAGCAGAAAGTGACCCAGGCCAAGAACATATAGAGGGAGAGGATGGTTCCTGGGACCCACGGAGTGGTGCGTACTGCACAGGCCTGGCTGCAGTCTTCCTGGCATATTCAGGTGCCCTTTGCCTGGCTGGAGGCCTGCATACAGTGGCTACAGGAGGAGGGAGGAGGAGAAGGCCGTCTGTCACAGCAACACATCAACCAACAGGCAGGACTTTTGACTTTTTCCATCTCTGTACCTTCATGCAAAATGATTACCATCTTAAGTATTTTGGGGCTGGATAGGATACATGACCCAGGTTGAACTGATTATCCTCCTTGACACAGCAGCAGATTAACCAGCCTGGCTTTGTGTAAAAGGGCAAAGTATATTGCCCTATTTGGGCTTTTCAAAGGAGCTGTACAGTAGTTTCTAGCAGCTTTACTTACCAATTACTATAGCCCAGGTTCAATTTTGTCCCATTGAAAGACTGTTTTGTGAGCCCTAATTTTTTCCTTGTCATGTGGAAGAAATCCAGTGTTCTAGCATATGAAAAACATTAACACACTTACAACAGGATTTATTAGCAAATTTCTTCAAGTTAGCATGTTAAGTAACCTTAGACTATACACTCACTCTATCGAGAGTGTTCCGCAATAGACATGCATGGTTGCACAAAGCAAAACACATACACAAGGTGTATCCAAGTGACAGCTTAATGCAATATAGGTCTGCTTACTAAAGATAATTTTCTAACTTCAAAAGCCCACAAAACTAGGTCTGACAGTAACTGGAGCAGGATCACAGCATAACACCGTTCCACACACAGACACTACAGCAAGCAACACAAGTGTGCGGCACCCTTCAACCAAAGATATCATATTTTTGGCCTACACTATTAGTCCACCTACTGCTTATCCATATCAATGAACAGCATTCGATTGTGTAAACGAATCAACCCAAGCCTGTGACAGAAACGCAACTGTAACTTTACATAAAGAAAATAATGAGCATAAATAAAGCCATAACAATATTAAAGACAGAGACATGAATACACTGATATATCCACAATGGATAACACAGTCAGCTTAAATTTAAAATTAAATGAAAAAATAAATAAAGTAACCACAGAAACTTGTTAGGGTTGGGCGATGTTGACCACATTGACGATAAATGATGTCCACAGTGAAACATTGCGATGGGCGATGACATCGGGGGGTGGGGGGCTAGAACGGCTACCTCTACTCATCACTCTGTCTGCCGTCCAGTTTTGTCAGCACCCCAACATCCCCACCCCCGCCATACCTTTCAGAGTAAAAGCTCCGCTCTCCTCGATACACATATTAGTCGAACGAACGAGCGCGGCGAGGCGAACTGTATGGGCTGATTTTATAAACAAAGTTGAAAATAATGCTCCATATGTCCGTAATAAGTCAGTGATGTGCCTTCATTTCTGCCTCTCTGGCTGACACTCCTTAAAATACTTATTACTCTTATTGGCTTTTTACTCAAAAAGCTTTTATTGCAGTTTCAGTAAGATTTTACTCGCCAGGCAAAAAATCTACCCGCATTTGCAGCCCGATGGGGGCGGAGGGCAGTGGTGGTCAGACATCGCCGATGGTATTGTTCATCGGACCAACCCTACTCACATGTGTAGGCCAGCGATTGCATGGAAATCTTTTTATTTGAGTCTGTCCTACTGCAGATTAGTTCCTACTCACTGGTTGAAGAGGACACTCTGCCCTCCATGGCACATGGTTTAACACCCCTGAGCTAGCTAGTCTAAAGCGCATCATATCTGTACAGTCTTGTATTTAGCCTTGTACTTGTATGTTGCACCAACTTACTAAATTCCTTGTATGTGTAAGCATACTTGGCAAATAAACCAAATTCTGATTCAAGAGCCCAGGCTGTTGTGAAGGCAAAAGGGGGTGTGACTCAATACTAGTTAGGCACTAGTTCGTTGTATCTAATAAAGTGGCCAATGAGTGTAGATCTTATTACTTCATTTACCTTTACCGTATCATGAATTAATGGCCATTCATTACATGAATAAAAGAAAATTAAAATCCCAGGTCATGTCACAGAATCCACCAACTATTACAATATAGGCATTTAGCTAATAAGACATACCCAGAAAGACTTAAAATATGTTTTAACAGTAGAACAATTTTGTATTTTGAATGCTATAATTGCACGCAGCCTAAAACTCATGTATCTCAATGGCATTATATAGCATATTTAACACCAACCCATCATCATTTTAGGTGCTGGACCAGTGGCTGTTAACAGACCTGAGGGACCTGGGCCATGCTGTTCTCCCCGATGGGCTCTCTCAGGCCCAGAAGACTGAGCTCAGTGGCACCTTCTGTGTCCAGGTGGAGACTAACACAATGTTACTAACATATAGGCCAATATCATATATTGACTTTGAACCTTCAAGGGCCACAAGAACATTCCTATAGCATTTGGTTGATCTTGCTGTAATTTTACGATACAGTATGTGTTATTGTTTATCTTTGAGTTGTATTGTATTGAATCCTGAAATATTACTTGGACCCCTCAATAAGTATTGAGATGGAATTATATGGGTTGATTGTAGGATCAGTCTGCCCTTGCTGCCACACTGTGTCATTGTATCAATAAGCAGAGGGACTTTTCCTTTTCCTCCTGTTTCATGACTGGTTTGTTCATGGTGATGTCTGTGTGCTCTTATGTACAAGCTGATTATCATCATTAAACCTATTATAAAACCTAAATGAAAACCACGGACTGAGAAAATTACGGATGTACTTTAAGAGAATTTCCGGTGGCCTTTAGAGAGACATACACTCCCATTATATTCAATACGCTACGTGTACGTTGCATGCCCAGTGGAGCAGAGGGGTTAGGTGTCAAAGTTGAAAATGTGCAGGTTTGGGGTGTTGACATTACAAAATCTCACAATCTTGGCAAAAATAAGGCTATTGGAAGCCATTTAGGGGCAACAATGCAAGGAAAAGACATTATTGGAATATACTCAGAACCACTTTAAGATAAGGGAAAATCTGCTTTGATGTTGGTAGGGGCCAAATATATTATGAAGAGAGAGTGTGTGTGTGTGTGTGTGTGTGTGTGTGTGTGTGTGTGTGTGTGTGTGTGTGTGTGTGTGTGTCCGCTGTACCTTGGCATTGAGCAGCACATATAGAACATGGTCTGGGTCGGTTTGGGCTCTCCATTGCAGAGATTCAGACAAGAACTGGTGCTGAGAAGGGACAAACAATAGTGTGTCAGCACATGAACTTCATGAGTTGCGCTTCAGATAGCCACCGACCAAGTGTGTGGTCCTCTCATTGGTGACAGTAGATTTAGTTAAAGGATAACCGAATTGGCATGCGATAGAAAACAATCATTTTAAAGTATTTACAAGCTAACCAATGACACTTTAGGCTAGGAATTTGGAGGCAGTAAGCAAAGGATGAATAACAGGACATAAAAAGTTGTGTAACACATTTTTTTGGTAAACACAGAAGGACGCACAAGCACACAACAAAGGTATGGGAGTGTCCAGAGAACAATTGTTGCAAGTGGCAAGGGCATGCTGGGGGCATCTGCACCTGGTAACAAGCAAATTGGCTCCACTGTGAGAATCTACTGTAGCAAGATACTTATCTTTCACACAAGGGGTCATAAAAACTCATGAAAAGAAGTCTTGACAGTGCACTGTTACTGTGTCTGTCATGTTTCCCAGGAAAACTGATGTTAATGTTAATGAAGTGACAAAATGATCTTAAAACTTTACAATGGTTTAAGGAAGTAATAAATGTGTCCAGCCTGTAGATTAGACCAATACTACACTCTCTTTCTATTTATGCAGAATGAGAATTCAAAGAAATTCAAGTTGTTTTAAAAGAGGAAAATCCACTGGATATCTTTAAAAAATAAAGTAAATTACTAGCATTATTGCATTATTACCCAATAATAATGAGGATTAGTATCTTTATTGTGGTTTGGATAGACCGACAAAACAACCACCAACCAGCTCAGGAGGATTAGGAATCCAGGGAAGAATGTGACAGCAAGCGAGGCCTTTAAAGGCAAGGGGCAAGTCAATACTTGGCAGCACAGTAGAAAAACAAAACACTTGACGTTCTCTGGACATACACACAAGGTATTTAGCAGGGCCACATTGCTGAACATCTTAATATCATTGGCTGAAATCATCCTCCGTGCCACCCAGGCTGTGTTCTGGTCGAGAAGATCTGGGGCACAGAGTATAGTGGGCACATCATGCAGACCAGATGCCTTGACCACTGATCAAGCCATGCTGGGCCTGGGAGCATCACAGCACACATAGCTACTCCACACAGCGAGCAGAGGTGCACACAGAATCTATCTCAGTCTCCTTTGCATGTGTAGTTTTACACAATAGTATTATATCCCCAATTTCGTTGTTCCTGCAACTTGTGTTTTGTGTAACAATGACAATAAAGTTCATTCATTCATTCATATACAATTGACACATAGGCTCCCTTACTGTACCTCTGTGTAACAAAAAGCAAGTCTGAACTTGCATCCTATGTCATGTGAGCCATATAGAAAAGACTTTTATTTACTTAAATGAATGAAAATGTGATTTATTGCTGAGTTTTTTTGTTGGCTTAGAAGGTGATGGCAAAGAGGGTGTGGGACATTGATGTATGGAGAGATGTCCTTTTCATTGTTTATTCAGCATGTAAGTAGAGTATAGTAGTGTATATTTAGATGAGGTTTAGTGTGTGGACCCCTGCTGACCCAGGAACCAGCCTGGACAGTGATCCCTGTGGTTTAGACCAGGCTGGACTGGTGGCTATTGGACTAGCATGGCTACAAAAGCACATCTGAAGCAGCGGAAGCGACAGCAGGTGGGGCCAGACTAAGAGCCTTACCATCACGGTGGGCCACATACAGAGCTAAAGCCCACCCCAGCAAAATAAAGAATAGAACAATAACACAATCAGAGTTTTAGGATAAGAAATCAGCATCCATTTTCCCTGATAGCTATGGTCCCATCTTTAACTGGGTAAACACATCTAGTACATTTTCAGTATATAGACAGTCAGTTTAATGGGAATAGGTTCAATTGGATACACATGGATGAATTAATAGAAAAGAAACAGTATAAAGCATTTTGTCTTTCATCCTGGTGTCAATGTTAGGGTCACGCGTGTAGAATCATAAAGGTAATACAAACTAAACTGCTGAAAGATCAACAGTGTCCCATTTCCCTGACACCATGCTGAGAGAGACCATATCTCTTCTGAAGAGCCTGGTTAATTGTATGTGGTCAGTGTGGTGCAAAGCGTGGTTTGGGGTCTGTGTGGCAGTACCTTCCTGATTAGATCCTGGTCCTCGATGACGCCCAGCTCTCTGCCTGCAGCCTGGGCGATCCTTTTCCCTGCCACCAGATTGCCGACCATGATGGAAGCTGGACCCACACCCACTGCACAGACCAGATAATTATAGTCAACAAAGTCAGACTTTCAAGAGGGAGTAAATCCAGCTGGACTAACAACACGGTCATGATACTGACAAGATGAGATACAAACCCTAAAGTAAATAAACCACCAGTTAATTGATTTATTCATTAGTCAAATGACCAATAGTATTTCTGATATTTCCTCCCTTGCTGCAATCTTGGAAGCCAGAGGCTCAATCAGTCTGACGACCGTCCGAGGGGGCAATGGCTACTAGCTTTGGGTTATCCGGTCTAGCCAGGATATCCGGATAACGATTTCCTTTCCGGGCACCGGTCATTTAGTTCTTACGGTCATTTTTTATATCAAACTTTTGCCATATCCTGTCGGTAAGCAAGCTAACAAATCGCGTTTGTCAAGCAAATATGTTAAACAAAGCAATTGGACTGAAAAACGGCCGGTGGATGCCCGGTCACAGAAGAGGAAGTCGCTATCCTCAGATCGTTTTACAGTGCGATTGCTTTGTTTAACGTATTTGCTTGACAAACGCGATGTGTTAGCTTGCTTACTGACAGGGTATGGCAAATGTTTGATATAAAATAAAAAAATAAAAATGACTGGCGGCCGGAAGAGGAAATCGTTCTTCGGATCCGCTGGCTGGACCAGATAACCCAGAGACAGTGGGCATTGCTCCCAAAGTCTACTATCATTATCGATAATAGACTCTGGGTTCCGAGATTGCTCTTGTTGTGACTAGAGACAGAGTCGCAGAGCTTTGCTGACTGACTCTAAGCGGCGTCTTACCTGGCTGTTTCTGGCGGGGCTTGGGCAGGTTGGTGACACAGGTGTGGGGGCACAGCAGGATGTTGCAGGGGTGCAGGTTACCCTCCAGGAAGTTCTGCTTGGTCTCACAGATGTGGATGCCACCTAGGGGTGTCTTTGGGAGGGTGTTGGCTGGAACAAGTGCCAGGCAGTACAGGCCAACCTGGTGGATACTGTCGATGGCCTAAGCAGAAAAATACCCAGCATTCAGTGAGATGTAAGTATGGTAGATTGATGGAAATATATGAAATGAAAACTAGATTGTGGGAGGCTGTATCCAAAAATGGATGAATGGTTGACCAGAGAACATACTGTATGTGTGGAGGGGCGTATTGCACACAAACGACCTATGTACGACCTATGACACAATTAGAATCATCAACAAATGAAAAGCAACAAAAAATGCCTATAATATATCCAAGAAACGTTGGATATGGTCAGGAGACCACAGTAGGTAGACGAGTGATCTACCTGTAGTACTCGGCTCATCCACTGGAAGCTGTCTTCCTCACTGGCATCGGGCCTCTGCTCCGCCACAATCACTATCCTCTCATCATAGAACACCGTCACTGAGAACACAGCGATCCTGCACAATAGACAAGAGGGGTGAGCACAATGAGACACACACACACACACATGGCAGAGCGGCTAGAGACCATCCTTCAATGAAAAGATGGCTCAAGCCCCTAAACACCTGTCTTGCTGAAATAGCCTTGAGCAAAACACTGAATCCCTACAAGCTACCATGTGGCGAGTGAAAAGAGATTTTCCCTACGGAGATCAACAGAGTATCATTAATATTATCATTATTATCACTTGCATTGCACACACAGGGAAAGAGGGAATTCCAGCAACACTTGCAGTACTGAAAACAAAGATTTATTAGTAAAAACCTGCACGTGAAATGTCCTGATTTTACTAATAGATCTTTGCCATGCCAGGTTTATCAAGGTAAGACTTTCAAGACCTTATTGAATTTTAATAGCAATTTTCCACTGAAAAGAACATGAAAATGTAGAAAAGAAAAAGAAATGTCTCACCTCCCCCTGTAAACTGTTTTGACGGGCTCCACTGCCAGTGCGGTGGCCACCAGGTCATCAGCATTGTGCCGTCGGCCGCTCACCATCAGCAACCCCTCGTTCTTCCCCACAACAAACACCAGGCTGCCCTGTGGAGCAGGCAGACATTTTACACAGCAAGAACACAACAGAAGCCTCACCAGCTCCGTTTTAGTTCAGTCACATTACAGTACAACAAGCTCAGTGTTACATCTGAAGAGAGCAGGAAAGTCTGTCTGTGTCAGCGTGTCTTACCGGTCCTACAAAGCCCAGCAGACCAGTGCGAGTGAAGGGGATCTCTCCAATAGGAGCTCCAGCTTGGTTGACAGGGATCACCTACACAGTAACACACAGGAAAGCTTGAATCATTTAGGTACACTACATTAAATTTCACTTTCACACCAGATTTCATAGACACGCCAATAAAATAGACAGTCAAACACTCTAGTTAATAGTTTAGCTTTAGATTTAGTTTGTCACACAAAAAAGGAGAGGACAAAATACCTGCAAACTGTGTAGATTAGATAAAGAACTAAAGAAGGGGACTTCCTTTAGGAATCAAATACGTTTAGATTTGTGAACAGATCCTTCTGAAGCTTCTATACATTGTGTGAAAGAAGAAATAATTTTTAAAGGCAGTCTATGTAAGATTTTAGCTTTAATCTATTGTACAATCTCCTCAGAAAGTCAAAAGAGGGTTATGATGGTGGTTTTGGAAGCAGGTTCTGTCTTTATTTTTATACAGATTCATGCATCTTTGCACCTGCAGAGGGCGCTGTTTTATAGAAATCTTACATAGTGTATCTTTCTTTAATGTAGTTGGAGCATGATTTCTTTGGATCCATCTAATTTAAATCAATCCATTGTTTGTGAATTGGAAATAGATGCAAAGGTGTTATGTTGTATGACTTTCGTAGTTTCTGCAGGATTTAGCTTTGTTCGATATACAGTTCTTATTTCTTTTCCTGCTTTTTGAGTTGTTGATTACATCTCTACAAAACTTTTTTGCAACTGTCAAATCACATACAATGTCACATAAAATGTTAGAAAAAGGTGACATTTGTGTAAGTGCAACAGTCAAATGAGTCACATTGCTAGCTTCTGCCTTGCCATATATTCTGAGATTAAATGTAGGAATCCAGACCTCAAATGTATTCTTGGTGACGCCAGGCAGGCCATAGTACATGGTGCCTCCAGCCCGGGAGTTCAGCACAATCTCCCCTATTTCATCTGTCTTACACAGCTGTGGAGACCCGTCTGGCTTCACAATACACATCAGAGCTGAAACACACACACAGGTCAATTCATTAGTGCCAAATGCATATTATTTACTGTAAGAACCTGATTTCTGATGCTGAGAGAAGCATAACATTGACAGCAAGGGTACAATTTTGACAGTAAAATAATCTACTGCTGTACTATTAGAGCAGCTAACCTCCAGGCATGACATGTCCCACATCCTGCACAGTGAGGGCAGAGTTCTTGTCCTCTGTGTTGACCCTGATCACCCCATGGCTCAGACCGCCCATAGACAGGATGGCCCTGGCTGGCAGAGGAGCTCCACGTGCACCAGGCCT
>CABFOS010024660.1:0-11428 GCA_900660315.1 Diretmoides pauciradiatus | reverse complement strand
CTCCTCAGGGAACTCACTAGTACCTGTTAGCATGTGTAGATAAAAGGATCTGGAGCATGAGTTATTTAGGTGGGGAGGGGGGGGGTCACATCTGCTTCTGACAACCCTTCTCCTCATCCTCTTCATTCCTTCCCAAACATGTCTCTCTCCACCTCTGCCTCCCCCACCACACTGGTGGGATGTGGGGCAGCCATCCCCTGCAGTCAACCCCACTAAGCCTTCCTCTCTGAAGAAAAAGAATACATTTGTCCAGACCCGGCTCACATCTGTCTCATCCTGCTCCACTGACAAACCCAGTTTGCGCACACGGGCATGTTGCACTTGGCAGCATGTTCCTGGAAGGGATTGTTCTGAATATGGACCGTATGGAATGGATCATGTTCATGTTTCAGTGAACCTGTCACACACTACACCAAACAGGGAGCATGGCAACATGCGTGTTTAGATGGCTACTCATTAGCTGGCACAGGCTGGTAACGCAGGGGGCAGGAAGGATTTGGTAAGTGGTTGTTTTTGGATAGAGAGGATGTTCGGAAGCTGCTCAGGCTCAGGGATATGAGGATTTTTGTGTGTGTGTGTATCAGGGGCTACAACTCCCCTAGAGGCAGAGAGAGGATCTGCTGCTTTCCTTCAGCCAGAGGATGCAGTTGTTTCAGTTTACTGAACATAGAAAGTATTAAAAAGCTGTCTACTAGTGGTGTATATCTCCTTGCTCATTTGAATATTTTCGCAGATTTAGCTTTCTATGTTAGGTTTGTGAGTTGATGGGTCACCAGAGTAAATAAATCGTATCTTTCTGTTCACTTTACACCACTCTTCACAAGATATGATCTCTACCACCTTCTTCTACTTGTGCAACCACCTCTCCCCATTCACTGCTAAGTGCCCTGTATTGTATAGTACATGATGTCTGAAATGTAGCACTGAAATGAGTGATGAAACTGAACATGACACCTTTGCCTATGCCCTCACACTCTGCACTCCCACCCACACACCCACCCACTACCACACACACCATATGCCAGATTGTCTGACACATTTCCTTTAAAGCAGCCTTAAAAGCTTTTCTCGTGGGCCTCCAACTAATCAAGTCAGCCTTGAAAGCATTGTTTCCACTTGCAGATATAATCCAACCCTCCGAGGGACCCCGACCGGGCGCGAACAAACAGGGCGAGACAAAGAAAAAACACTTTTTATAGACTGCAGTGTACAGGACCCCCAACTTTCAATGTGTGCCAGGAGCCATTCTCTTATACCAGCAGTGTACTGTAGCCTGCTCCCATGTTTTATTTTTTATCCTCAAATGTCAACTGCTGAGGAGGAACGATGAGACTTCATATTACAAGGAAGGAAATGGAAGAGGGGCGTATGGCAAAACGAAATATTGGAAGAGGTATTAAAAACACTAACCACTTTATATGTAAATGTATGGTGATTGAACCCCTCTCTTACGCTCCTGAATTCACGAGCCTAGCTTTTCTCCACAGTTGTACATGCGCTCCCGCACCCACGCACACGGACACACATGCACACGTGCATATAGACACCCATATTCTCCTCTTTCTGCCTGCACTATTTCCCTTACTGTAATTGAAGTAATAGGAATTTCTATCTCATCTGGTGAGAGGCTTCAAATAGTTTCCCCCCCCAACCTTTTCACCAAGCCCCGATGTTGCATCTCCCCCAGTGCCCTTTATGTAATAGAGTAACAAAGTGCATCACCCAGCAAATGGTTAATTACACCAGGATCATTACCCTCTGCAAGTTGACCACTACCCTGGATTAGCGATTGATTCATTTAACTAACACTTAATTAACTAATTACCTTCATTAATTAACACTACCTCACTGACAAGACATTTCCCCTCTATCTTGCACAACAGGTGACAGACTGACTCTCCTGTTGATACATAGGCAGAACAATCTGGTTTATGAGATTACATAAGTTAACTGCTATTTTCTCTCAATCCCTGGCCCAGAACATGACAAAGACAAGAGAGCAGGGAATTTGTTGGGACCTGGTGGTGAGATTGTGGTAGGCACAGTTTATCTGCTACTGTAGTGCTCCATCCACCTCACACAGCCCAGCGCTTGAAGAATGGCTGTTATTGAGACAAGCTGTCAGGACCCACACCCACCGACTGGGAGGAGAGAGGGAGAAGAACAATAACATTGTGAGAGAAGGGCAAGGGGGAGAGAAGGAGCAAGGGATAGCTCAAGAGAATGTGATTGAGACGGGAAGGGCGACTGATGTATAGCTTGAGCAATGATGGTCGTGACTGAATTCTTGACGTGTTTGTACTGCCTTGTAACCCTGAGATATGTTGTTAAACTCATCGTGGAGCAGCTCTGCAGAATGTCAATTCAAATGTAACCTTTAGATCATTATACAGCACATCTACTATGTAATGTGCATGAACCTGAGAGGCAACATATCAGCTTATCTGCACATATAATGCTCCTCTGCTGTCTTTTTTGATAGCATTTGTTTGATTCTAACATCATGACAGAATCTGTCCTGAAGCAGGATTTCTGTTTCATTGCTTTTTCAGCATTTTCACAGGCAAAATTAATTTCTAACAGGCTGCTACTATTTTTTTTCTGACAGTATGATGGGAAATATTGATATGTTGACAGTTACAACATTTGATGTAACGCTGCACATGCATCAGTGGATGTTCATGAGGAGATGAAAAGGGTCTCCTTGACTGAGCATCTCTCAAAAAGACAGGTCATTTCTCTCTGAGGGGAGTGTGGGAGGGGAGTGTACTGTATGATGGAAGTGTGTGTCTATGACTCAGCTGCCCTAGTCTAGTGAAAGTGACTGTAAATCCCTTCTCAGACATTCTTACTGTTAATAGGCTTTTTTTACAACCCGGTGTAAATGGAAAGGTCTGAACAAGCTTTGTGACCTCTTTCACATACAGTATACACACATGCATTCACACACATGTATACTTACACTAGGTCCTATACATAAAGGCCCAAATGCACTGGATGAGATTTTTGACATGCATCATTTGATATACCGGTAGCTTGTTTGATATTTTTATGGTGCACTGCAGGCAAGATTTTAAACTTCACCACCCCACAGCACTGGCATTTGCATTTCACCATCGCAGTGCATGTTGTATGTAATATATTTTCTTTACAGTGCATTTTTCTGGATCCCATTAATTAGCTTTTCCTCACCCATGTCTTGGCTGCTTGTCAAGTCAGTTAGTTGGTGAATTTTTATCAAGCTTGTCTGAATCATAGGGCACATACAAATGAGGTTCCCAATGTGCCTGCAGCAAGTGTTTCTGCCTTCAAGTGCTGTCGGAAATATTGTTATTAACTACAATTTAAGTGCACATGAACAACCCAACCCAAAGTGGTAAACGGAATTTTCTATGATACACGATTTGCTGAGATGTGACATACAGTAGAGGGTGGTTAGCTTGGGAGTTGTATTAAAAAGTGATGGCAAACATTTGTATTACTATGTTCCTGTTTGGCATTCTACTTCATGTAAATAATAACTATTGTTTGTTTCTATTTTCACACGTTGATTAAGTTTTAGTCGTCATGCATGTACAACATGTTCATACAATATGTCATGACTAGACCCCATATTTTGTGTTGACCCACATAATAAATATTTTGACTGTGCAAATAGTATGATTAATATTTAATAAAGGCTGACTAGGGTGGGGGACTAAACCTGGATTATTAACTTCTTAACGCCAGACCTGCTGATGTGCATTTTCTTGTCTTCATTCTGCCGCTGCAGCACAAAGTAGCTACGCCGCTTGATTTCTAACAGCCACAAACAAAGGAACTGCTTTTGCTACATGGTCCATTTTGTTAATATTTGTTATCTGACACATTGAAGCTTATGAGGAGCAGTTGGTTATAAATTAAAAATAGTTTAGTATTGTCACATTTTAATAGTTAGTATCACAGTAGATTTGGTAGATTACGGTGGCTTAGCTGTTGCTTCCTCAATAAAAATGATTACATCAGATTGCTGTATATCATTATGTGAGCAAAAGCCACAGCTGTTTATTTAGGTGGAACCTGAATTTTCCATTTTGATTTGTCTACTACTACTACTACATAAAGCCTTGTGTTGTCTTAAAGGTCACAAAGGAAGAGGGGAAAGTTGCTGAGAGGAAAGAGAGGAAGGAGACGTTCCGGGCCCCGCCTACTGTCATCATGTTCCCACGGACGAGCCTGGCCAGCTCCAAGGGGCTGCAGAGACAGAAGAGGGACTGGGTGATTCCACCAATCAACGTGCCGGAAAATTCTCGAGGACCTTTCCCACAGATGCTCGTCAGTGTAAGTGACACATTTCATCGGTTGCATCGCTGATTTATTCTCAATTTACAGCTGGGTTTTGTCGAGGACACTTTACGGCTAATGGTGATTGGAAGTGTGAGATAGGCGGTGAAACAGAAAGACATAACATTGTTTGTTCTCCCTATCCACCACAAAATCTACAGGCATTGTAACAGCACTGATTGGCCTAAGAGGTTTTCCCTTCAAATACAGAGCAGTCTCCAGCAGCTAAGCAACCCTGCGTTTCTACGCTGTCCCACGGTGTCGCTCCATTGGGTTCACAGTGAAACGAATTATTATTTCTGCTCCTTTATGCATCCATTTTTCCCTTTATCAGGCCATTTCAGAAAGGTTGCCCAAAGTTCAATACTATTTTTATGGCTCCTTTATAACAATGCAATTTGTCACAGAATCTTTACTGAAGCCATAAGTCTGAGCCTATGGAAAGCTGCTATTCCCGAGAGCAGGGCACTTGTTCATCTCCTATGAACAATCACAGATAATGGTCTTGTTTTCAAGCTTGATGATGTGATGATCCCACCCCTCAATTATGCACCTCTTGTGTGTGTGCGTGTGTGCGTGTGTGTGTGTGTGTGTGTGGGCATGCATCCATGTCTTCTGAAAATATGTGCACTATCTCAGCTGTCCACGCTTGATCATTTTTCAGAAAAGCTGTTCTGATTTAGCATTGAGATCGCAATGTATGGAAACAACACAAGTCACTCCCATCACAACAAATTACGTTTCCACAAAGCTGCTGGTTCCGAGAAGTAGAAGATATAAACAAAACATGGAGAGGGTTGGAGGTCGAGCTTGTAAAAGCTTGTCGGGAAAAATATAACATGAATAAATAAACGTTTGGGTAAATTTGTTGTGCAGAGGCCTGCGTGGCAGAGTGCTTAAAATTCAGAGATTCTGTCACAACAGAATGCTCAGTGTGTCTCTCATAGAAAACCTCCAGACTCCAGGCTCATGGTGTGTGCTGTAATTCATCAAAAAACATCATTCCAAGAGACTGGTGCTTCAGCTGCTCCCCCCGTTCCTTCTGTCTTTATCTGGAATATCTAGCCATCAGCTTTTCCTCGCTGTTTACAGAACTCGCACAGTTTATCTCTTTCGGGTCCCAAATTGTGCAAAAGAAGCATTTTTTTCTTTTGTTTTTCTTTTCTTTGTTTTTCAACCGGGTTTCATCCAATCCCTGGGGAAAAGCCTGGGGAGCTGCTTGAAGGAAAGCTTCTTTTTTTATATTATGGTGAAACAAAAACATCAAGTCAAAGAGGGGAAAGTTTGTAAGTCTTTGTTTTGGAGTGGAAGGGGTACTTATAGATCTGGAGTGTGTCTCATCAGCCTGCCATGGTTTGGCATTCTCATCTGAGCCTGTTGAGCCCCACGGTCGTCCTAAAACAGTCCTATGGCCAGACAATTCATGGACTGGTCCAAGCCAGAGAGAGAGAGGATGGGGTGGAGAGAGAGAATGGGTATCAAAGCAGCATTTGGAATTGTAGTGTGCAGCCAAACACAATCCACTTTGTGCAGTAAATAGGTCCGTTAGGAGCTGGTGGATGGCTGGGAGTGGAGCGTTCAAAGCAGAGAAGTGATGCGTGTTGATGCCTCTGTTGGGCTCTCAGGCTCTCGTCTCTCTTTAATGATGACTGGAGGGCAGGCAGGGCCATGCTGAGAACTAGAGAGGAGCGATTTTAACAAGGAGACAGCTCTGGGGGGCGGATGGCACGGGGTTGATTTTGCTATACTTATTGTTTGGTCCTCTTTTATAAGAGCCTGTTGAGGATTGAGGGCCATGCGTGTCCTTTTTATTGGGATTCCATTCAGTTTTGGGATTTCAGTGGAAGGCAAAGTGCTCCAGTGAGTCATTTGATTTATTGTTTGTTTGATGTTTTTAACACACATATTGCTTAGAGACTTTGAAAGTAGCTGTAAATCGAACAAATTACTATTATCTAACATCCCTTGATGCCGTGTCACATTATGAACGTGACACTTCAATGTCAACAAGGTGACACGTCTCCGAAGTTATTTTAGTTATTCTCTCACCACTTATGTAATGTGTGTTGCAGAATAGCCCCCCCTTCTCTCTCTCATCTCCTCTCCTGTCTCTCTCTCCTACTGTGCCATTACTCAGTGCTCTGTGTGGTGTGACTGTGTGATGCCTACCCTAATGGCCTGTGAAGTCAATCCCTTTCCTAATGGGCTGTTCTGTCATCCAGTGCAGCACTGAGTGACATGCAGGCATCCCACCGCTACTCTCCCTGCCCTGACCAAGTTGCTGCCAGGGGCACAGGCAGTGTGACAGCAACCCTCACCAGCATCTCCACAGCACTGTCACTTTGATCAGGCCAGCAAAGCACTGGGCAGGTGTCATGACAGACGCCCTTCTGACTGGCCTCTCAGCTGAAAGCATGACATGGCTCTGGGGGCAATGTCAACTGTTTAGGTAATAGGTCTTGCCAGAACTGTACTCGCATCACTCTCTAAGGCCAGAGTGTGCGAGGGCTCAGTGAGATGTTATTGTTATTATTAATGTTTTATTAATTAATTAAAATACTACCACTGCTGCACAGTGCAACTACAGTGGGTCTCTGTCTTGAGATTAGTATATGTAATATACTATGAGTACTGTATGCAAAATATTAGGGCCACCTTCCTACTGTTGAGTTGCACCCTATTCTGCACAATCCTTACCTTCATCTCATCTCCTCTTCATGACTGAAGTGGATTTAATAGTTTAAATCACAAAGGAATCACAGCTTTCACCCGGATTCACCTGGCCAGCCTATTTCACGGAAAGGGCCATGTTACTGTTTTGTCCACTCAGGTTGTAGAGTTTCCAGCCTCTTGTGTGGCCTGGTGTTTGTGACACCAGTTTCCCCTCTTTATTCCAGAAGATTGTCTCTTGTCTGTGTCCATGGGGCAGCACTGTGCTACTGCACAACCGATAGGGATGAGCAGTGCAGAACTTTAACAAGAACAAAGACAAACAAAGAGAGTGATGGAGGGGGAATACAGAAACCTAAGAGACTGTTCTGGAGAGAAGAACGATGGCAAGAGAGACAGAAAGAAAGAATGGGGGAGTAATTTTTCACAATAAACAGGTGTTCTTTGTCGTTCTCTTTCTTTTGTGGCCAAACAGCCATCAATAGCATGTAAGAGACATTGATTTTTCACAGAGGCTTTTTGAAACCTTCCATTGATCCACACACTTCTCCTACGGCAGAGAGGCATCGATTTCTTTTGCTCGGGTAAATAAAGACTCAATGTACACACACACACACACCTTCCACCACCACCCAATTCCCTTAACCCCCGTTAGATCAACCGTCAGCAAAAACCTAACAAACCCCCGATGAAACAACAATTTAGCTAAGGAGCATGACTGGGTGTGAATAACCATCTGACGTTTGTCCCGTGAAATACCCTTTGAATTGTATGCCGCTGCCTCTGGCTCAGGGGGAAGTAATAGGTAGGGAAACATGACACTAGTCACATCAGAAGAGCTGGTTTTGGTTTAGTTGAGATAGTGGAACCACTGGGAAAATACACAGTTTCTCCCACACTAGTGGGGGAAACATTTAGGACATCATAAGCTCATACCACTAGGAGACAAGCATCCCTTATAAAGTCTTACCAATGCCTTGATTACGTCTCTATGCACCTTGATGAAAATCAACAGTGCCTTTAAACTCAGAACTCAGTTCCATAGTTTCCGCTTACTTGACTTTGATTGTCTTAGAAGACGGACTCCTTAAACATGCCTTGATTTCTGTCCGGGTTATAATGTAAGATTCAATTTAGAATTACTAGTCACTTCTTTACATCACCTTCATTTTAAGTTTGCTAAATCCCTTAATTCATTGATAAGCGAACGTTTAGAGGTGCACAAAAAGTGTACCCTTATGTTTACTTTTTAAAACCCTACTAAACAAACATTAATTTGACTCAGGGGTTAGACCCCTTAATCTTTTATATAAGTGTAAATTAATGAGCTCAAGCAGTCCTTTTAGTTAGCAGGAATTGATGGCTGCAAAAGATTTACCCTTAATTTTCACTTATTTCACAGTTTTGTAAACTCAGGGTAGAACTCTCAAACGTTTCTTGATTAAAAAAATTATCAAACATCATTACATTAAAAATAAGATGAAAGATCTATTTTGTTAAGACAATTAAGGTCAATACAAACTATTTGTAAAACTGTAAAAGAGTGATACCTTAAGAATATCCTATTTGCAACCAGTTCTCAAAGCCCATTCAAAAGTACAGTAAATTCAGGCATAATGAAACAGGAATGTTAACGACTTAAATTCACATCACATCAAAACAAGGGAAATTGGGAAAATCAGGACTTGCAACTTCACTTGGACTAATTTGAGACTTGAATGCGAAAGACTTGAGTTGAGACTTGACCAGGCCCTGAACAGCTTTTTATTCAAAAAGCTCAATCATGAGCCCAGTTCACTGCTTTGCCTTTCTGCTGTGTGTTTGGAAGGTAACCATGGTAACAGGTGGTGCATGGCTAGGCTATGGTGGATTCGCCTAATGGATAAGTTGGATGTGTAATTGATGAAAACAATCAATAAATAACTCTGGTAGAAATGTTGAGTTTGCTCTGGCTAACCAAGCCTCTATCTGGGTTAACCCTCATGCTAGAAGCAGTTGCGCTGCTGCAGGGCAAATAACATCCTCAAACATGCTTGTTGGCATTTTAAGTAACCTAAATCTGCATCGCCGGAAGTATGATGCTGATTACCTTAATTACCCTCATATAAACAAGTAGGGAGATGGTTCAACCAAGAAGCAAGCTTGAATCTGTGTGAAGGAAGAACCCCCAGATTATTACCAGATTAAAGAATTGCATTCAGTTATCTTTAAATTGATAATGTAGTATCAGAATCAAGGTTAAACACAAATCATATAAGAAATATCATATGATATCAAACGTTTGATTGGATAACACTTACAAAGATATACAGTACCTCCTGACTCAGGCCAAGGCCCCACCCAGCTGCTGGACCTACAGTAGCTGGAGCATCAGGATTCATATGGCAGAGGCCCCTGTCTTTTCCCAGTTGCTGTCCTAGTTTCAAGCTTACAGAATATCTATAACTACTTTTTACTATACTTCATGCCTATACATTCATGCAAATATGTTTACCCAAATCCCTTGCAAGAGAATAAACACTTAACATAACATAGAAACATGCTGAACAATTAAAAAAGAAAAACTGTTTATCACATTTCTTTCATGAACTCATTTCATATTTGTTGATGCACAGCCTACAGAAAGTTAGGAAAGTAGACTTTAGATTTCACATTTGAACAATTGTTCGCAGATTAATTCTTTTGTAGATCGGCTAAAACAGTAGGCAGCCAAACCTAGGCTATGTTATTGATAGTTTTTTTTGTTTCTAGAGACCTTTGTATGTATATCGTACCTGTAATCATGCAAACGTATGCAGTTTGATCTGCAGAGATCTGCAGTCCACCAGAATCATTGGCAACCTTAGTAAAGCTGAGTAAATTATTGAGCTATATTCTGTGTTCTGAAGATTAAAATAATTGCCATTTTACTCTGCTGCCACTTAAAAAACAAATCAAGATTTTCATTGCATTTTCTAATACCTTTGTTCTGAGAAGATGATTTATGTGATTATTGTCACCCAAAGCTTATTATGGACTATACGCAAGAGTAGACTAGGTACAGTACAGTTAACTGCATTATTCTCGTCCAACTGCTCCCTTCTGTAAATAACGTGTGGCTTCGCAATTTCAAAGGGCACAACTAGAAAATAAATATTATAAATATTATAATATAAATATTATATAATATTGTCAATATGAAAAGGTTGGGGACTCACGCTGTGGTGTTCAGAGGATGAGGATTAGATATTCAGATTTTTTAAAATGTGGATTGAATTTGTTTCTAATGTCGAGGTATTGATGTAATTCTCCTGTTGTTTACTCCGTGTTCCGTTTCTCCCTTTTCTTTTCCTTTTCTTTTCTTTTCAATTTCTCTTTCTTCAGCTGCATCCCAGTCATCAAAGTTGTCATATTCTCCAAATAGCTTAAAAGAAATGTTGAAGTCACTCATTGTTGTAATAAGTTATGTTAACGCTAATTAAAAAACTGAGGCTTTGACTGTGTCCCTGTTGCTATGGTTACTATATACAATGTAGACAGTGCATTAATTTAGAATGGTGCACAGACAGTTTGACTGGAACAACTTAGTAGGTGTCCATTATCATAATGGACACCCTGCAGCCAATCAGAATCAAGTATTCACCCAGACCATGGTATAATATAATATAATTAGATTATGAGAGTACATTAACCTGGTGAAGTTAAATAAATTCAACCCCAATATTCTTGACCTATGCTATAAGTGTAAAATTCACCAAGGTACTTTTGGAGTTCAGTGATACATTACATATCGCAAATTATTTCTTCTCCATTATCTTAGTTCTAAACAATGCATTTTAAGCTTGTATCCAGACAACTGTTTTCTATCTATCAGAGAAAGAAAAACGGTTGACCTATGTCTACTAGAAGCTATATGATCAATTTCCCTGTGTTGGAAGAATGTTCGGTGCCCCTCTCTTGGCCAATGGTTGAAACATTTGACATCAAGTCTGGCTCTTGAGAAACTCACATATATAATTAGAAAGAAAGCTGCATCTGGGAACATCTGTGAAATGTTTTTGGAATTTGCTAAGGTCGGTGACATTGGAGAGGCATTGCAGGAGTGAAGATACAATATATTATTGTACACTATTGTATTATAGTGTATGGTCTGCTGTTGAAAACTGTACCGTGCATTGTTTTATGTTGTATTTTTGTTATGTGATTATGTTGTGAACAAGTCTTGTCAAGAGTATCTTATTATTTATTTATTTTTTCTCTACTTTCTTTGTGGGTTTGTTTGGGGGAGGGTTTAGTGTGTATATAATGTGTTAATTGTATCAAATCAATAAAAAATATGTGTAAAGTAGTAGTCTATGTGCAGTGAGAAGTTAATGATAATAATGATAGGATGATAGATAAAATTGGACAGTTGTCTTGTCCCACATTGAGCGACAGCAACACTAAAATAATAATA
>CABFOS010024659.1:0-18314 GCA_900660315.1 Diretmoides pauciradiatus | reverse complement strand
GGAATATCTCAGGAAGGATGAAGGATTGTCATCATACCTTGATCAGCAGAGGAAAGGTACCTTTCCTCTGCTGATCAAGGTATGATGACAATCCTTCATCCTTCCTGAGATATTCCTGAATATTCTTTATTAAACATGTTGCTTACTCAGCCTTACTTAGGCTTTCTTCTTCTTGTCAGATTGACCTTGTCAATTTATAGTGATGTCCAGATTGGGTGTGCAGGCAACCCAATACCCTATGTTGATGTGTGGGTCATTAAACAAATGTTATTTGGGTGATTGTGTGCACTCAGCAGAACTGATTTATTAGGGAACACATTCTGCCTTGGTGTTCTTGGCCCTTGCACTGGGTTGGAGGGGGTAAGACTGCACTATACTAGCTACTGAATCTGTGCCATCTGAGACAGGTGCCCTTTTCCCATTTGACATGTTGGAGAGTAGAACCCTGAGACTTTACAATCCTACATATCTGAGGTCTAAACATGTTGGTCCTTTACTCTGATACCTCCTCTCTGTGGTACCATAGTGTTCTTCTTTCTCTGAAAAGCTCCAAAACTTTCAGGTTTGCCCTACAAGGACACATTCATCCAGCAGTGGACTGACTGACCTCCTTTCCTGTGTGTGGGGGGGATTAGAGTCCCCCAAAGCCCCTCTCAGCTTCCTCACTGAGCCCCTAGGGCACTTTACCACTCCCCGTTGATTAAACTTTTAATACAGTGTATGGACCTTGTTGTCATCAGGGCTGACAGGACCAGTGGAGCAGGAATGACTAAATCCCTTTGAAGTGAAACAGTGAACAGGAAGCTCTCACTCTCAAGCTACCTGGGCCGAGAGCCTATTTTTAATTTCACAGTGGGGTGGATGAGGAGAATAGATGAATGAGGTTGGAAAACAATGTAGATAGCAGGAATATGGAGAGGGAGGGGCATTCAATTTGAGATGATAATGGAAATTAAATCAATGCATACAGAAAAGTCTCCTTTTGTGCATATGTGTTTGTGTTTGTGTGTCATGCAAACAATTTTAATCATTTACAGGAGAGGATGCATAATGGAGAATGCATCGCTATTATTATGTATGCACTATTATACTAATGCATAGTAATAGCATCGCTTATGGAGAGTGCTCATCAGCAGTAAAAACAGAGAAACCCATAACTCAGGCTTGTGTTAGTGCTGAATCATTATAAATTATACTGCGTCCTATCTTTTATGGTGAATCCCGTCATGATTGCTTCTCTTTTGCTTTGATCTCAGTATTTGAATTACAGCCCCTTGGCATAGATGTTCTCATTAGCTGGCATTGGCCCTGCCAGACATTTCTTCCAGCAAAGCAACATGCAAATCTCACGTTGAGAAAGCTGAAAAACATCTTTGAACATCCTGAAATGATCAGAAATAGTTTGGGTTGTACGGTAAGTAGGTGAAGAAGGTTATACCCTTTTTTTCTTATAATTTGCATCATCACAAAATATTGATGCAAGCAGCTGCTCAGAGCAGACCTGCCCCTGCAAGATGTAAAATGCACTTGGGCCGTGGGCAGTGAGATTTACATGATGATGATGGGAGGTATTCTTACGTAAATCACTCCCAGTTTTAACACTGCAAAGTCCAGTAGCTAAACTCTACCTTTTATATCAGAAAGTACTGCCTGTATGTTTTCTGCTCATGAAAGTGAAGGGAATTGGTACATTGTAGGTACTGTAGGTACAGTAGGTATAGGGTCTGGTTCACATACTGTAATAGGCCTGTAGAACTTGTGTATTGGAGCATATATGCAGTTATGGTTCTGTCTATGTTGTATAATATATTGAAACTTTGGGGTTCCTAAATGTTTTCAACCTGGGACCCAAATTGAGCACAGTAGGCTTGCTGCCATAGAGTATTATTTATCAGGGCAGCCCCGTGCACGGGAGTGTGCCTCCCCATTATTCTGATGAACCCTGCCCCTGATAGGGTTTCTCATCACAGCTTTGTCCCTCGTTGACACCGGACCCCTGAATTAAAGCCGGCCATTTAGAGAGAGCTCACTTCCACTGAATTACAGGCCTATATCAGTGTCACGGAGCACAGACTTCACACTGCCACTTTAATTTGCATAGATCGCCATATGAGGTGCGTGTGTTTGTGTTTGTATGTGTGTGTGTGGGTGTTCACTCACCCAGTCATTCTCTTACTACATCCTGTGTAGTATAAAATATACAATAACTATATGTGGATCTGTTGTCGCATCAATTCTGCCTCTTCGCCTGCTTTGTGTGTGACACATGCCTACAGTACCCACTCATCCAAATCAGACTTACTCGCTACTGTACAGTACATCCTGCGTAGATTATAATGTAACCATTTCTCCACGCATGACTGTGGAAGGCTGGGCAGTGATTGACCATATTGTCTAGGCTGAGCCCACTTGTTGCCATGTAGCAGCTGGGCGTTTCCATAGAGAGGAGGTGTTGTGGTTCTGCTCCAGAGAGGACACTCCCCAAGTCTGACACACATTAATTGGGTTTACAAAGAATGCTGGGTAAACAGCCACCCAGGGAGTTTTGTTAATGAGTGACTGACTTTGTTGCATGAAGTCTTCCAACAATGAATCATGCAATGCAGATCCTCAGATCCTCCCCCATCTCCTTCATTTTCCATGGGCTCAGGAGCATTGTTGTGTAATCATGTGTAATGTCTTCCCTATCCAGAAAAATATCATTATATAAGTGGATTTGGTTTTTCTTACCTTACTTTGCTTACTCATTCCTCCCTACTTGACGTTTTGGCATAAAACCACTAAAATATGGCACTTTTGAAATTGTCCACTTGTTAGATTAGTGACAATTTGTAAATACTACTACAACTACTACTACTACTACTACTACTACTACTACTACTACTACTACTACTACTACTACTACTACTAGTACAACAATTACTATTGCTACTTCTAATTTTTAAGTAGTATTTCTACTACTACTACTGCTGCTACAGCTGCTACTACTACTGCCAAGAAGAAGAAGAAGAAGAAGAAGAAGAAGAAGAAGGAGAATGATGGTGATGTTAGTCAACTTTACCCGACTTCAGCTACTGTATGTGAAAAATGAGATGCAGTTTGATTAAATGTTGGTTTATGTTTCTCCTCAAATTGGCTAATAATCGTATTTTATAATTATGCAATATCCAGCAAAATAATTCAGATATTCATTTTACTGTAACAATAATCCTGCAGGCCTATGTGGATCCGATAGGCCAGAGTGTGTCAGTATACAGTATGCCTGTGGTATCTTTGACCTTTTAAATGAGAAAGGTCTCAATGCCTCGTTACTAGATTACACCTGAGCCTCATTTGATAAAGCCACTCGTGGTGTATCTGAGACAGGACCTCCTTCAAAGACTCTATCTAGCTGTCCATCGTGTGTTTTGATTACACACTACGTGGAACGGCCTCTTGTATTTGGCACCCGAAAAGTGTTTTCCCCATTAATCCCCATTGTCCACGTCTGTCTCACGTGTCATCAGATTAAATCCTACAATTTGCGCTAATTGTTGCATTTTGAAGGCAGCGTATTGTCCACATCAATCTGACCTGGACATGAGGTCTTTTGTGTCTAGTCGATGACGAAAGGCAATCACCTTAAGTCTGTTGTGGAAGGTGACAGGGTAGTTAGTCGTTATATGGTCAAAACAAAGGCTAGGGGGTGACTAAACAGTGCTTGTCTTTCCTGGGTGACATAGCACACCTTTGTCTGTCACCTCTCTAGGACCATGGCGAGAGGTTTCAGAGGGCAGGGCCGAGATGCTTGGGGGGGGGGTACAAGAGGCGGTGATGGAATGATTCGATGCTCCGTCATCTCTTATTTGGTCTTAGAGAAGGAAGGAAGGTTTAAAGAAAGGAAAAACAGAACAATATTACAGTAGGAAAGATAAAAATGGGGACAGAAGTGTAGGGACTTAGGTGCTGACGTTTTTGTTCACTGGGGGCCCGGTCAGATCAATGTGGGGACAAGGTGTGTTGCCTAAAAGCTGCCAGAGATGCCAGACCATCATCACTCACGCTGGCCTGGCTGCTGTACTCTGTCCTCAGGTTCTCAGACCTGGCAGGGCAGTCTGGGGCATTCAGGTCAACACCCGACGCAAACTACACATGATATGGGCTTGAGCTGGCAATGTTGTATTCATCAACGAAACCTTTCTAGCGCACACGCATTTGGATTATGGCGACAAACTCATGCAATCACATACACACACAAGCATGCACACATATAACACACACCTTTATACAGGGTTGCTAGTGCCCCAAGGGTTTCATCTGATCACCGTCATCCAAATAGCGGCGATTTTCTCCGCAGTGAGAGGAGCCAGACATGGGGCCCTGGGTCGGGTCGCATTCCCAGGATGGGAAGCAGCAGATCTTAGATGAAGGGATGATTGATGAGGTAAGACCTGCAAGGTTATGTCCACTTTGAGCAGTTAGATAGTGTTGTTCTTGGATGTGTAGGCCTGCGTGGCGCTTGCTTCCAGTGTCTGATTGTATCTGGAGTCGTATCTTGCATTACCCCTGCAGTATTTTCTACAGCAGCGCAACAGCATAACAGAAAGCATGCAAAATTGGGACTCCAGCAATGGCTGTAGAACAATCATTGAGCCCAGTCAGACCTTCATTGAAAGGGAACGTCTCATCATATAACTAACCATGACCTACTGTATGCCTGGATGCTTAACATTTCGACCTTTAATAATTCAGTGCTTGAGTTTATGAGACAAATTTGGTGTTCTGATTTTTTTTAAATGGAGAAAAACCAAGTAAGATGAATAAGATTTTAATTTCTCACTGTACCAAACTGTTGATTGGCTTCCAGAATGTCCTTCACTAATCCTAATACAAAAGAGCATTTAGTACTGGGGACTTGTCTTGTGAAAACAGCCATTCTAGCTGGCTGCACCATAATCCCATCACCTTACCTGCATTTTCCTAATTACTTTCAACCAGAGGCCATGCTCTCTGCACGGAAAACCTGCTCCCATTGATTTGAAAGTGTTCTTAGAGAGCAGCTTTGCAGAGGCACTATAATCAAGACAAGAGCAGTCAGAAATGAACGGTCAGAATTGCTCTGCCAAATCGTTTTTCCAGCTCTTGTAATGGTCAGTGGTTTAACGGTTATATCTTGGTATTGCTAGGAAACAAGAGGTGGACGGACAAATGGTGGATTAGAGGAATGGAGAGGTGCTGTAGGGTTTCATCCAGCTGAATGATGGCTGTTTGTTTTTGATGATGTTGCACCGCGTGGTAAGAACGTGTGTAGTGTGACCGAGTTATACAGTGAAGAGAATGTCCTCTGCCACTCAGGTCTTAGGTAGTCTGACATTTGGCTTATAATTGCTACGTGTAAGTGGATTAGGCATTGTGATACTCGAATAGATAAAAGGCCACAGCATGTTTTATCTATTCTTAGTTTCTTAGTGTCACAGTATCTACTTCCCCTTCACAGCCTCAAACGTGGGGATTTACTGTAGTTAGCAGATTTAGAATTGCAAAATAAGAAAAGGCTATTGTTTATAAGTATATCACCAATGTGTTCCAATTCTGGTATTTTTTTAATGTATGGGTTTCGAGTGAAAGCACAATCATAAAAACAAAACAATTCTAAATAAAACAATAAAGATCTGATTGCATGTAGCAACAGTTTAATCAAATAAATAGCAGTCCAAAAGACACACAGACCCTGACATAGAGCACATCATCATAATAATTACGGATTACTTAGACATTGTAATTGTGACATATAGTAATATGACAAGCTTAGTTGCATTTATTCATAGAGTGTCAGTAATCTTTAAGATGACATTATACAACTTAACTCTGCAAATATACTACATTACTCCAGGATGTTTTCTTTCCCTTTTCAAGCGTCCAAAGAAGAACTTGGATGACTGATAGATCTGTACATTTTTAGACCTTAAGACTTCTGTGCAGTCTGTCTGGGATGAACTATTGGCTTGTGTTACTGCTGTTTAGTAAGACTGTGGTTAATTATCTCGCCCTCTGCGCCATGGAGGAAACAGAGAGAGAGAGGCCACATGGTTAATGGGATTTAACTCAGCCTGAGCCCCGCTTAGTTTTCAGCTATGCCCACATTTACAATTACACTCACACAAATACACACTTGCATAAACACGTATGAATGTGTGAGCACATGCACACACACACACACACACACACACACAAAATACTCTAAAGTGCGGAATCGTTTTGACAGTGGATGAGGGTAATCAGAGTAACATTCAGAATTTGATTGTAATGACTTTACAGTAATGACAGCATAATGGGTCTGCTCCTTATATATTTCCTGTGTTGATTGTTCATCAAGCAGTAGTTCCATGTGACCTGGTTGATGTTCAGTTGTTGTGCTCTGGGATTTTCTCTTGTATTTATTATAGTATCATGAAATATACAAGGTGCCAATGTTGTTCATGTTTGTGAATTGAGATTCTGTCTAGGGCAGGATTGGGGTTATGGTAATTCATTTTCACATTGTTCAATTCATAATGCAATGTAGGTTAAAATTGTAATTTGTGTTATAATGAGGTTAAAGGGGAATTTCGGTTCCTGTTTTTGAGATTTTAAGAAAATTCGCTAAATTGGTTGAATGGAAAGAGAATTAACCCCAACCCTGGTCCTAGTTCAGAGGAAAATGGATTTTTATCATGGAAGTTAAAGTCTTGGTGTATTGAATTTATGATTAATAGCAATGGCTGCATCAACGATTAAGAGAGCAACAACACTCAGGTTTTACAGCTACCCTTCATCACTGTGTTTTCCAATTTCTATTGCCAAGCACCATTAACATGTCATATGTATGGCAGAATAAAACAGCTATCTTATTATCGCCTACATGTGTGAGTGTGTTCAAGTGTGTATTTGTGTCAATTTGTGAACTTGACCCATATCTTACATGGTGACATGCTGTCACTGAGAAGCCTGCTGTGAGCCTTAAACTGCAGATGCTGCCATCCACCTGCCAGCCAGGTCAAACTACCCACAGTCCACAGCCAAATGTCAGGGGACACTGATACGTCTGTTTTGGCTGGCAGCTTGCCTCACCTCGCTTTACTTCGTCTGGCACTTGGCATCGATTAAGGGAGCCACGGCTCAACAGAACATAAGCCACCAGGCTATGGAGGTGTTTTGGCCCTGCTTGACCCAGTCTGCTCTGGCCTGGTATAGTCCATCCAACCGCTTGTTGCTATCCAGATCAGATCAGATCAGATCAGATCAGATCCAGCTGGTGGAAGAACAATGGCTCTGGGAATCTATTGAATTGAGTCTATTGAAATGTTCCTGTTTTAGTTGAGCTCAGAGCCAAGGATTATAGATTCTAAGCTGAAAAACCAAGAGATGCATAGGAAGAAGGGAGGTTAACCTTAAACACTGTCTCTCATGCCAAGCATCAAGACTGGCTGACAGAACAGTAATTAAATACAGTAGCCTGGTGCTTCACACTACAGAAATAGTAACATTTCTCCTGTCACCGAAGTATAGTGATATATTGGTTTTATTTTGAGTAGAGGGAGAGAACTTTGTCAATAAGGACACTTGTATTCTCTAGGAAGGTGTGTCCTTTGGTCGCAAGACATTTGAGGTGAAACACTGTCATACAGTTAGACTAACCTATTGTTGGCTTCAAGGATAATACAGTGTAAAAACATAGTCAATAGTGGTTCACTTCCATTGAGTCTCCCGTAAATCCTCTCATCCTCAACAATATAGAACGAGAAATTGATCGCGAATTACAATATCGATTACATTTACAATACCATGTGTATGTATAAGTCTCCAGTTGCCTGGAGCAGCGTGGGACAGGCGGCAGGCCTGGGGCAGCCAGGGCGCGGTGGGATAAGATTTCACATATGCACTATTTGTCAGCAAGGCTGTAACATCCCATGAGGGTGTTTGTGGCAGCAGCACAAGCAGGTGGAGAATGGTGGAAGAGGAGAGGAGGAGGTAAGGAGGAATAGGGGGAGAATGTGACAACCCCACTGGCTTTGTCTCCAGGATACAATTGGCGAGTGAGAGGAGAGAGGGGAGTTGCAGGCGTCAGCTGTGCCACCTGGGAGCCCCATTAGAGCTGTGGCTCCTCCCCGTCTGACTTCCTCAGCCCCATGAAGAGCCCACCTGGGAGGAAGATGGGATCTGTATCATCAGTGTCTCTCTCCCTCTCTCTCTCTCTCTCTCTCTCTCTCTGGTCCTACACCCCCTCCTCTCCCATCCAGCAGCCCCAGAGGCCTCTTTCACAGGAAGCCAAGTGCCAGGCCACTGCTGCTATGTATCCGGCTAAGGATGGGCCCCCTGTCAAGTCTCATCCATACGTCAGCAGCAGCAGCAAAGACAGAGCACTCCCTCACCGATCACAGCAGCAGCACAAAGGAACAGCATCCTCTCACTGTCTGCTGGCAGTCTGCCTCTCCTTTGTCTACTTATCTGTCTGCGTCCTGGAGCAGAGAAGTGTAGCTTGGTAGAACCTGACGAGGAAGACAACCCAGAGGTCTCAAACAGCCTGGATGTAACCATATATGAATACATGATGTGAGGAACCTCCCTTCTCAAGTCCACAGCGTCCTCTGCCTTTGGAAAGATGTGAAGCACCACAGGAAGTTCTGCATCAAGAAGTAATAGAGCAACTTAACAGGATTTTTTTTGCACATCTGGCTGTGGAAACCGACTGTGAAGTACAAGAGGGATTTTATTCTGAAATAAGGGGTCAAGGAGCAACAGCATGATCCACAGCTTCTGAATAAAAAAGAGCAGGAAATCATCTTTCATCTTTCATCTTTCTCATCTCTGACCACAGAGAAAGTTTCCTCCGGCTGTGAGTGTCTAGAGACTGAGGTTGGGCTTCTGGGTGAGGTTGCGGCAGCATGTTGGGAGATGTACTATGGGGGGAGTCGGGACCTCACCTGCCTGTTGTGGTTTTAGCCTCCTCCAGAGCTGCTGCTGGAAAAGGAACAGGAGGGTCCAACCTGAGGTATGTTTGAAGGCAGTGGAGGGGAGATGGGATGTCAGATTTCTCAACTACTTGTTTCTCTCTTTCTCTTTTGTCTTATGTCCTGTTCTTAGACCTGGGTTTTTATTTTTAGAATAGCTCACTGGTAGCACATTCCTTGTTTTGTGTTGTGTCAGGCATAAACTGTTCAATTCAGTCATTTTTGGTCGCCATGGCAAGATACAGTATGCTGCTCTGCATTGTTTTTGCTGTAGCTATTTTTGTTTCTCATCACCAAAGCCTTGTCACCTGTGTGATAGAAAGCACACAGCATAATGACTCTCCCAGGTGGACTCACAGTGGCTGATTTGCTGTAACAAACTGAAGACACAGTAGTTCAGAGCTTTCCAGAAGAGCCTTATTAGATAAAATGTTTCCATAACTCCCAACAACCTTTGAGCAAGGCACTTGGTGGTCAGTTGAGGTGGTCAATAAGAATAATAGTAACATATATTCTTTAACAGTGTGTTATCTTGATACATTTACATTTATACAGTTCCTTTATATTTTTGAGAAGAGCAGCTTTGCTTTCTCACTGTCTGTTTCAGCATATTATCTTTAAATGGTCCCTATAGCAATGATTGACGTGAGGTTCAGGGGCCTCCAAGGTCCCTGAAGAGGTTCCAGGGGGAATCGTTTGATTTAATATTATTTCACTCTAGACGTTCAGCTCAATGACAGTGGCTAAATAAATGTGAATGATTTATAGCTGATGAGGATTTCTTTTTAGAGCAAGGCAGATGTCTATTAGATAGAGCAGGGGGTTTTCATGGCAGGGACCCCCAAATGGATACACTCTTCACAGACTACTATTTGGGAAAGCATGGAAGTTGCCCCAGAACCACTTCAGAGACCCTTTCCCTGCAACAATCTCCAACAGGTGAAACTGTATTGGAAACACGTCGAGTTGTCTCGTTTCACTTCATTTGAAGACGGAAAATGACGTGACTTGGACGTGTTTTGCAGTGGAGTGACCTCAGTTGGGGAATCACAGATCTAATGCGTGTCTTAGTGTAGGAAGAGTTAAGTGTGGCCACAGCTGTGCGAGTGTGCGCATCGGTGAACCACCCAGCCCTCTTATACAGCGTCGGTGTTGGAGAGTGCATCAATCACACGGCATGGTGTAGGTGGACGACAGGACACGGACGAACACAAATCTATATCGGTACAGTCCCAGCTGTCAGCAGCAGAAACCTGAACAGGTGGCTTCCTCGGAGTCTTAGCCCCGCGCGTCAAGGCGCACAGACCCTTAACAGCTTAACAGCTCCGCGCTGACGCGTAAAACCACGACAATGGCCGGTTTGGGTCGGAGCATCTGACCAGTATCGGGATTCATTCATCAGTGTTGATTCGGTGTTCGCCGCGCAGCGTCTTGGATCCGATTGACGGAGTTGGATACAATGTTGCCGCATCTTGCTGTTACTTGGATATTATAATCTCCTGCTCGGACTACACCGGGAAATAACTGTATGCTTATTAAGCCTGACATTGTCACACAGCATGTTGCCAGAAATAAATAACAAGGTAAGCAACGTTGGTTGGTTGTTTGGTTGCTTGGTTATAACATGGTTCATATAAATGCCTATGGGACTTACAGTGTGCTTGTGTTACTTAATAGTTAGTTTATAATCACCATATCATAGTTTATGGTATTTCTATCTCCTATGGTGTCACTATAATATTCCTATAATGATTTAAAGTGAATTTGTTTTAATCTCCAAAGGTATCACTTTGATATTTGTGTATCTTCCTTGGTTCTTTTTTGGTATTATTTTGGTCCAAACTCCTATCTATTTTCGAACAAAAAAAAAGTTGATGAAATCCATTTATAATGTTGCTATTTTGAGACTAAAGCAAACGTCTTCCATATAGCTACTTGGTCTGTTAATCTTTACTGAATCATGACATTTGGAATTCATCCTGACTTTGAAATGATTCCTCCACAAGTCATCCAATTTAACGCCTACTCAACAGTCCAGCCCCTTCGCCCTGACCACATGCCAAGTTATGATGAAAAATATGATCCATTTCTATTTCAGTCCTTGTTAAGTCTATTTATTTCACGGTTTGTTGTGTTGACAGGTTCTGTAAGTCTATATGTGCTGTGGTGTAGGCCCTACGTTACACACCTTACATGGCCACCGATATAAATTTAACCCCTAGTCTGTTTTTGAATTTTTGGAGAATCTTTTACTTTATCTATTTAATGGTATTTTAATCCTGAAATACAGGAATCTATGCTTTCACTTGTTAAGATTGGTTGTATTTGATACCAACATTTGACAGCTTTTATTGTGCAGTTAAAATGATTAGACAAAAAAATCATTACACACCGCAAATGATCCTGCCTGTTCCACAGCATAGTGATAATGTGAGTGAGAGAGTGTTTGTTGACCAGTACCCTCTAGGGTGGAATCAAGACAAGGCTCCTCCTAATTTTATTGCTTTGTTGACCTTCTGACCAACTGACCCTGAAAGGCCTTAATGAGCCAAAGCTCTGGTCTCACACACCTGTTGGGATGATCCAGCCTCCACCAAACAAACACACAGAGAGAGAGAGAGAGAGAGAGAGAGAGAGAGAGAGAGAGAGAGAGAGAGCTTCAAATGAAGTCATATCCAACTGAGTCTGTGTTTGAAGCGTGATACAGTATGTTCTTGGGGGCACTGATACTGATGGACATTCATCACTCTGGAATAAAAGGTCAATCAAACAATCACCTATTGTGAGCTTTTCATGCACGTGCAGGTACATGACAAGCAACCCGATCCCATCCTGTTCATCTTTCGATCAAGCATGCTTATCTATATTTGGCCATTTTTCTCAGGCAGTTTGGCGCGTGTTGTGATGTCACCAGGTTTCCATTGGCACAGTGCTCATTAGGCCAGCTTACAACAGGCCTGTATTGTATGGGTGATGTTGAGGAGCCGGACTGCCACAGTGACCTACATTGCAGACCAATGCTCGCTCTCACCATCCTCCTGAGATTGGTACCAGACTATACTATTGCACAAGTATTGTTTCCCTTGTTAGCTACATATGGGTTTGTTGTTTTTTGATGGGAACAGCAAAGCCAGCAGAATGTTTGCAGAATATATTTACTTTTATCCAACAACCAGCTGGGTTTAGGGAGATGTGTTCCTCAGCGGTTTGTTGTGCACACAGAGGTCCTCAGTGAATTCAGAAGTCATTGTGGCTCAGTTCTCCTCCTGCTCCATTGACCTAGCAGAGCCGTCACGGGGGGAGCTTGTCCATAGCCAGCACCTGTGGACAGCTTCCCATTCAGCCAGCCTCACCCCTCCCCTCCCTCCCAGCCAGGCTGAGGGAGTTTAGCCTGTATCCTCATATGGGGCTAAGCTTTATTCCACCCATATGGAGTCTGTCACCACAGTTGCCACGCTCACCCTCTGATTAATAAGACACGTTTTCCTGTGGCTTGGTGTCTGAGAGAGGCACGCAGAATGATGTGTTTTTTTTAAAAAGGTCCGCAATTCTATTGGTTTTTACATTTATTGCCCTCCCTCTAACGCATTCAGGCAAGAGACTCTGCAATGTGCGCAGGCTTTGAAGGCACGTGTGCACACTGACACACACATGGACATGCACGTTATACATGTGCACACACCTGCACACACCAGAAGGCACATAAGAATACTGAGTGTTGTAGCGGGGATTTTTCTGATGTAGCTAATCTATTTTAGGATCATGGTGCATTATCTTTGCTTGTCTGGCTGCAACCCTGCTCAGCTGCCCACAGCCAGCAGTGTGGACCCACTGCTGTCGTGGGCTGGAGAATCCAGTCAGCAAGGGAAAAAAAGAAGCAAGGTTATTATTATTTTACTGCAATGCTTTGATGTTCATCTGTTTTCAGTTGGAAAAAGACTCCTAAATAGACTGTTGTTATGCTTTGTACTGAATAAAGCTATTACATCTGAGAAATATGCTTACTGTACCCTTGGCATCTATTCGCAGCATGTTGCCACAGAAATGGAAAAAATAAATTCGCCTATTCCATTCTGTAACATTTTTTCATGAATTTGTGTTATTTCTGCTGCAGTCATCGCGACCAGAGGCCTTCCCTCACCCTCACAGACTCCAATCAGACAGCAACCGCCTCGGAACCAACCGTCCCTACTCACAGGTGAGCCCCCCCTCTTTTTAAGATCCTGTGGCAGGTGACCCACACAGAAAACGTTTTGTGTTGGTGATGAATAGTGGTGGAGGTTTTCTCCTGATTAAACCCCACTGACCACTCCAGGTCAAAAATATATTGAATACGATGCCACGTATTTGAATCAGTTGAAGTATGAATCCAAAGCTTGAATTATTTTATCAACATCTAAAAAGTGGAGACGCCACTCAAAGGTTCCTCAAGCACTCCTCATGTTTTCTTCACAGATCCTCATATATGCATTCAGCTATGTAAACACGCGGACAGCATAAAACTTAAACAACAATGAACAATTCTCCAATTTGCTGAAAAATGTCTTATCAGTTCAATTTTAAATTCCATGACCCTGCAAAGACACCCTTAGGAAGTGTCTCTCTCTCTCCTTCTCCCTCTCTCTCCGTTAGTTTCATAGTTATAATCATCTAATGGCAGAAATCCAAAATATAATATCATGTGTTCCTTGGCCCAACGACTATCTGTCCACCAAATTTCATAGAAATCTGTTCATATGTTTTTGAGATATCCTGCTGTACAAACTAACTAACTGACAGGCGAGAAAATGTGATTACCTGCTTGGTGGAGGTAGTAGTATTTATTTCCACTAGCAATCCAAGACTCTCAGTCTCAGTTCTCACAATAATGTTCCTCCATGGATTATCATGTTGTTTTGATTATTCAGTTGTTGTCTAACTAACACTCCTTAAGGGCAAGAATGACCTTAAGATGTACTTCATTAAATAATGTCAAGGGTAAAAGGATTTTAGAGTCCCAGTTCATCAGTACTGCCAAGTATCAGTTTGTTTCTCCACAGCTTAGAGAGCAACATGGATCTGACTCTACATATCTTACTGGACATCTAGTTTATGCATTGTAATGCAATGCATCATGGAATAGGAAAACATGAGACGGATGTTGCAGGGGAGTCTTAAGCAGCATGCCCCCCAGTTGTGTACAGGCATGTTACCGTGTTTACTTCCTTTGCCTGTTGTGGCAGGTGCCTGAGACTATATTTAGCCTTATCTCTATGCATCCTGACCAAGTTGGCAGATCCTGCAGCAGCTCTTACACATGACATGAAATATGAGTGCTATGAATAGAAAAGCTTGCTTTCCTGGAACACTGTTATGTACAATTCAACCCTTACATGAGACAATTTATTATATGCCTATTATAGTACATACCTAAGGTCTATATAGTCCTTTGGGCAGAGAAGATCCACTGCATGGTGTGGGGTGACTTTTCTTGAATTCATTCAATTGAAATTGAATTGGAATTGCAGCTCAATAACTGAAAAGTACATGTCAAAGGTATTCTAATATGCCCTCTTGACACAGATACACCCCATTAGGATATGTCATTATTACCAGAGAACTTGGCACAGGACAGAAGTCTAATTTAGCCCCATCATTACCAGGGCTGTGCCTTGCAAGGCTGTGACACGTGTAATCGTGCTCCCAGAGCAAGCAGAATGGCAGCAAGAGAAAAGCAGGCTGCTGCTATTCATCACCCCCATGGAGCAAGCACTGACAGACTCTGTCAGATCCCAGCCACATGAGCTTTTGTCCCCATTTCACTCTAACCCTGATCAGTAATTCCAGCCGCTAGCTCCTGGGGGTCCTGGTCACCCGAACCTCCACAATCTAAATGGATGTGAAGGGATGTAGCTAGCTGGCCGATAGCAAGGAAGAACGTGTAGCAGGATTGATGAGGTGCAGCACTACAGAAACAAATACTTAAAACAAAATGCAAGGGGCTGCCACAAGCTACAGTAGCAGCTACAGAGCAAAAGAAATTCATTAACCAACCCTCTCTCTCCCTCTCCTTCTGTTGTCCGCAATAGTACAGTGCGTGCTATTCATTGTTTGCTAGTCTATTGTATTAAAATGCAGAATGTGTTATTAGTACCCAGAAGTCTAGAAAAGGACCCTAAAAGTCTCTGGCTTTGGAACTTTGCCAGTCTTTGTTGTTTTGTCTAAATATTCTTCCTGACTCAATTTATTCCATTATCAGACTAAATCTGATTCTTTATTCACACTGCCATAATCAATATCAAGCTTCTAGACTTGGATACAACTGCCAGGATATGGTTTCATTTCCTCCATTATCTGAACCCATATCTCTCTCTGTCTTTCTTTGTATTTCCTCTTTTCCCCCATTTGTTTTTAATGTAGTCATGTGTCTAATGTGCAATGTGTTATTCTGGGGAAATTAAATGAAAACAATCTCTCTGGCTACAGAAGTTCAGTCCTGGTCTAGGGACCTTGCCTCAGCTCGAGCCACCAGTGGTCCAGGTGGTGGTCAGCAATGCCAAACTCCAACACCAGCAGTCAGACACCATCCTGCCCCAAATTGCCAACAAGGGGGTCCAAAACAACTACCCGGTAAGGCTCTCATACAATTTCACATGTAACATTGGTAGCCTGTAATACCCAATAGTGATTGATGACGGTTCAGTATGTCTCAAGACCTGCTAATAACTGATAATGTGCCTAGTAGTTTTAGACATATAGATCTTGGGCATTTCACCATGATAACGTCATGGAGGACATAGTTACACTCGTGCAGCCAGCACTTCTTAGCTCGAGCGTCATCCATAGAGCACTTGGATCCTGAAGTGAAGAAAGGGACTGCACAATGAAGCAAAACATATTAACAACAGTGACCCCCTGAGATTCAGATGACACAGCAGCTGAAATCTGAATTCCCCTGTGTGTCAACTGGACAGGATGAGAGGCCGAAGCCCACCCAACAGTTCACCATGCGCTTTGGTGCAGCAATAGAGAAAGTGTCGGACTCCCGCAGCACTCGCAGTCTCAACAACAAGCTGGAGAAGGAGAAGGATGAAGGACCGAGACTACCCATGTCCCCTATAGGTATCACACACGCATATGAGACACTGTAGACTAGAATAGAATATAGAGAGACATGAAGACGTGATACTTTGTTCCTTACGATTAACTGATTTTGAACCCTTCGGGAGTGTTGTGAACTTGTGACACAGACATGGTTCACCTGTAACTGAGTAATGATGTTTATTTTATTTTCGGGATGGAAATAGCATGTCAGCATTATGGTCAAATGTTCACGATCCTGTGCACAAGGCGGAGGTGTGCTCAACATGCTGGTGACTCATCCTCTCCTCCCCCTCTCTTGATGCAGAGGCACTGAAGAACTTCCAGGAGCGGCTGACGGAGTTTGAGCAGGAGGAAATCATGGACTATGCAGAGGTGTGGTTCCTGGGCCAGCGATCCCAGAAGATCGAAGGTTCCCTCGACACGCCGCAGAACTCTGGCTATGACGACGAGCATGGCAGCTACATCAGGGTAATGGGCTAGAAGGAGCATTAAGGGTTCTGCCAGCCACATTTAAACACGTGTTCACATTTGCACGTGTGCATCCGCGCACACAGACGTTTCACTATTTTACGTTCAAAACAATAATAAAAAAGAGCGTAAACTGGAAAGATGCAGATGGAGAGACTTGTAAATTACTAATTGGCCAGCAAAGACACACACACCCACACACCCACACACACACACACACACACAGAGAAGCTTTTAAGGCCTAAGCTGTACTATACATGACCATATGCCTTCATATGACCTTAATCCAGCAATTGAGCACAGCAACCTGTCAGTCTGTTAGACTGACTTCATTGTTCACTATACAATAAACTGCACTGAGGTCACCAGTCCCCATGACAGTGGTTTAGCTGTCTTGTGAAAACAAGCCCATGCAGGCTACTGAAAGGGTGTTGTATCTTACTCAATAATCTATGAATGAGCTGTCTATTGAGGGCCATGTCACTGTCACAGGCTCGGTCATAGCAAAGTCATAGTACAGTTAATCGCTGGCAGAGTGGTACAATTAAGCACCCTGAGAACAGTGCTGTCGTTCAGTAATGTAATGACAAGTTATCATACCTAATCATAATTAATTCTGGTGGATTAGGTTCAATAAATTCTCATTGAAAATGTTTTGATATATTTTGATTTGTTCACATCAATGAATTGTGATGTTGGTGATGGAGGTTGTTTGATCAGTAAATAGTAACTACTCGGCTTAAACATCCATACGCTCTTCTTCTTTCCAGGTGCTGCATGACCACATTGCCTTCAGGTTTGAGGTGCTTGAAGTCATTGGGAAAGGCTCCTTTGGTCAGGTCCTAAAATGTATGGACCACAAGACCAATGAAATGGTCGCCATTAAGATGATACGCAATAAGAAAAGGTAAAGGAAAAAACAAAACCATTCATTGTGCCTTTTGTCATCTTTGATGGGATGCGTGTCTTGAAAATGAAAACATAAATGTCAAAACATTAACTATGGAAGATTTAAAAAGAAAATATGTATGCATTAGTAAATCCTGCTACTGTATAGTGAAATAATACTTTATTAGAGAATGTATAGAATGAGTTCTTGGTCCCGTTTCTATTTGACCCACATCTGAGATCATTAGGGTCAGGCGTCTGCTATATGTGACCACGTTTTCCCACATGCCCGGCCCGCGATCGTTTTACATTTTTAGTCTGCCCCCAGAGCCAGCGATCCTGATTTAGAAAGACAGAAGTGGACGCCTCATGGTGTTAGCATACCTGTCCTCTTCCCTCACTTGGGATCGGAGTGCCTGTAACTGTCTGCATCCTGTTTGGTGGATGTAGGAGCCATCCACTTCAATAATGCAGAAAACAAAATGGGTGCAAAATGCCACAGGACCGCCTCCGGCACACTAGACCTCTCCACTGTCACACTGTCTCAGCCAGGCCTGCTGTCTAACAGCTTATTTGTCATGGGAAACGATTGTTTGGTTGAGCCACCAAGCCGTACTGTTAATTACAGTATTAATGTGTTGGGGTAAACCTTCCTATTAGAGAAAATACCATCGAATAACAGATCATCTCTTCCTGTGACTGTAGGTTTCATCACCAAGCTCTAGTTGAGCTGAAGATCCTGGATGCAGTGAAGAGGAAAGACAAAGATAACGTCCACAATGTCATTCACATGAAGGAGTACTTTTACTTTCGGAATCACCTTTGCATCTCCTTCGAGCTTCTTGGGTGAGTGAAGCACACGCATTCTCACGTGCGCTCCAGCATGTTTGGGCTCTCTCTCACACA
>CABFOS010024658.1:0-11870 GCA_900660315.1 Diretmoides pauciradiatus | reverse complement strand
AGGGGGGGGGGTTCTTTCATTTACCATGCAAATAGTTGATATTTGTCCTTTATTAACATTATGTTCACCTCTCTAAAGAAGGTACTGTAAATACAGCAACCTCCCATTAGAAATACTAGTGAGATTATTTTTAATGAATTGTGATGATCAAGATGTAAAATATTATATTTTTAGTAGTACAAAAACAAGCTAATTGCAAGGTCACTACTATTAGTTACTTCTGTAAAGAGTCTAGAAATGTATATGTTTTGATTCAATTTATTTGTATGCCACTCCAGGTTATTGCCATGGACAACAAGCCTGCCAGGCTACGGCAGATCAGATCTCTTTTGGTGAACCCTGCCCTGGGCTGGGCAGTTACCTGTCTGTGGAGTATCACTGCAAAGATGGTCAGATGCACACTTTGTTCTTCCACCATACATATCTTTTTGTCTCAAACTGTCTCAAATACTGTACATCATCATTACAGTGCAGCAGAATGTAAGATATGACTGTTTAATTAACAGTTCATTAACTAACACCTCTTTCATACTGTATAGCTATATCCTCTAGCTGTATATTTAACACTATAGTGCTTGCTTAATTCTATCATGTGTGTGTGTGAGTGTGTGTGTGTGTGTGTGTGTGGTTCACAACTATTATGTTATTTCTGAGGTAAAGCCAGAGTAATGGCTATGTGCCTTTCTGCATGACTCAAATTAATCATTCTACCTCTTATCGTTTGACCTGTTCATAGATCATCCACAGAGCCAGCATGACACTGTAGTATCAGCAGATAGCCTCTCGACATAATTGATGACCAACTCAAAATATTGTCTGGCTCACAGGTCTTATTAGCAGTGATTTAAGTGTATACTTACATTAACTAAATTTTGTTGTTGTTATATGTTCATCCCAGTGCAGGAACCATCATTTTAGTGATGAATTTTTGAGACTTGTTTGGCAAGTGGCAAGCACAAATCCTCTGAGGGAAATGCTGAATTCAACAATGGAGCATCTGTCTCTCTTTCTCTCAGGACTCCACTTGTTGATGAGTAAACTAGCTGCTGTGGTTGAAAATGTCACCATCACTGTGAAGTGGCTGCTTCATCCATTCCAGGGAAACCTCACCTGCACACTGAATGCTGGAGATGGCCACATCATTGATTCGTACAACCCAGAAGAGTGAGAAGGACCTTGCAAAACATTTAACCAGAGTCTATGTACTAGAGATTGTGGATAGGATAGATCTATATATGAACACTTAAGAATACATTGTCATTTACAGAAACCTTGGATCTGACTTGATCTGACCATGATGTCTTCCATTACATGATGGGATCCATTTAAACTTTAACATTACATCTCTCCTAGGTTGGAAAGCAGTGTGATACACAAATTCAGCCATCCCGGTGTTTTCATGGTTAGAGTGGAGTGCACTACCAGTGATTGGCATGTTACAGCTCAGAGAGCCATAACCATTCTGGAGCCGATTGGAGATTTTGGTGTCATCACGTGCTATAGCAGGAACTTGTCAACAGATAGCACCAAGTGTAAAGCCCTTTACGGCAGCCCTTTCCAAATCCAGGTTGAGGTAGAGATAGGTGAGTAGATCAAAGATAACATGAAGGCTTCTAATGTACCACTTCTGAGCAAGTTCTTGAATAATAAGATTCCTTCCTGCTCTCATATAGGTACAAATGTGACCTACATAATCCAAAATGTAGACCTTTTGGTTGCCAATTTATCAGTGGACAGAGGGATCACCCCCCACAATATTACAGTGAGTGCCATGGTAATGGAGCAGCTTGGACATGGATGCCACAATCTGACTCTGCATGCGTCTAATGGGGTCACAACCCATGGAGTGTCCACAGAGCTGCAAGTGTGTCTGCTGGAGCCTATAGAAGGCCTGCAGGCCTCAGTAATAGCAGAGGAAGGCGAGTGTCCAGACTCTCCAGATCTCATCCTTGGTGTTTCCCTGGAAAGGGGAGCCCCTGTGCAGCTCCTCTTCTCTCTGGCTGGAGACAATGACACCCTCTCTGAGACTAGAGACATGCTGAATGATAGCTTCCAAGCTTATAATTTCTCCAAGCCAATTGAAGGTACCCAAAGCTTAAGACATACTATAACAAAATGAAAACAATCAGTAAATGTTACATGTACTGAATACTCTTTAATATAAACTGTTTCGGTATAGGACTTTTTGATGTGAAGCTGCAAGCCATGAATGTCTTCTCTGCCATTGACATGGACGTGGATCTAAAGAAGATACTACATGCTTGCCAGAATTACTCTGACTTTTCATTGGACGGCCATGAAAACACAGTAAGTAGGAAATTATCAACAGGTGGTGATGATCTGTGCACTTTTAACATGTACTTTCCCTCATTTCAACTTATTGTAGAAATGGGATGTAAATTATCCATTATTGGTATATTGTTCTATACTTAGTTCAGTTAAAGTACTATGGCTGAAGGCAAACTCAACCTAGTATATACAGGCTTTGTTTTCATCTTTAGACAGGTACTATGAGAGATCCTGGCCCTCATCACTTGAAAATCATTGATACTCCAGACACTTTGGTTGACTACACTCAGAATGTCACACTGAAGGCAACAGGATTGGGATCCTCAACTGACAGCAAAGGGAGCACATTTGAATGGAAATGTGGTAAGAAAGACAATTCATTTTGATCATTTTATTATTTTATGTTATAATAGTTCTAACTAACTTATCTAAATACTATCAATACGATTAAAAAGTAATCATATTTGAAATAGGCTGTAGTAATAATGCTCCCCAATAGTGAATGTATTGACTTTCACATCAACATTTCGACCCCATTGGTTCTTTGTCAGTCACACAATGATGTCAGTCCGTTGCTCTGTGCCCAATAGGGTCAAAACATTAATGTGTTAATAATACATTCACAAGTTTCCAGTATTATGCTTGTGTGCAGTTTCTTGTGTTTTGTTTAAATTGTAATAATAGAGGCCTACTAATCCTGTAATGATTATTTGATGTATATCTTTTTATATCACAACATCTCTAAGTGTATTGTTGGGGTCTATTTTAAAGATTTCCATCTGCTTTTATCCATACAGAAGGAAACTGCAAGTGCAAAGACACGACAAAGGACAAAACTCATGTTATTGAAAAAGACTGCCTTCCAAATCCATTTGAGATTTTCAAATACACTTTAACTGTGAGGAAAACAACATGGTTTAGGAAATGGGTGGACCTTGCTTCAGCTTCACAATGCATCACTGTTACTCCAAAGGAATTCACAGATGTCACCATCAGGTAAAATGGGAACACCCAGACAAAATACTCTTCTTCAATATGTCTTCAAAATAATTATTTTGCAGGGTGTTGAAAGGTTTTAGAATAATTATTTTATGGGTTTGGTTTTAAATTGACTTTCATTCTTGCAGTTGTGATAATTGCACCTCGATAAATGTGAACAACCATATAAAATTAAGACTGACCTGTGTGACAACTTGCCCAGACATAGTTTGGTCTATTGAGGACCCCAAACCTTTGATGGTGAGTCTGAAACTCCCCTTAAATGGATTCTAAACTCATACTCATTCATGTGACAAATAACTATCATCAAAAGTTACAGTTTGTTCATTGATGATTTTCCCCTCAGGGTGACCTCAAAGACTGTTATACCAATGCAGGAAGAAGGCCACTTATTGAGAAGCAGGATGGTAACACTGAATACACAGTGTACAGCCAACATCTACTAGATGCTAAGGATGCACTACACAACATCACTGTGATTGCTTATGGTGTGTTCTCTTCTCATACTCAGAAAAGCATGTTTTTAACATTGCATAATACAATATATAATATCCATATGATCGTACTTAGCTCAATCAATATTTGTAAGCATGAATAATGGTAGTTATAGATATGGTTGATGGTAGAACCCCTTTTGAATCCCAGCACTTCTTTTGCTAAAATTGAAATATCTCTAACTTCTGGTACACACTGGCGCCACGAGAGTTAAAGACAGTTAAGTTTTATTTCCCTTTTATTGATTGTATTTTTTTCATTTCCTCTGATTTTCAAAACGTATTGATTTGATTATTTTAAAATGTATATTTTTACAGGCAAGAAGGAGCCAGGCTTTGCCAGGTACACTATTCCAATACCAGGTTCCATGACAACTGAACCAGCTGCAACCTCACAAGTGACTACTGGCCCACCTACTACCCCCAGCCCCCCTTCATGTAGCATCGCTCCATTCTCTGGAACAGTGCTAGATGCTTTCAACATCACCTGCAAAGCCAGCTCCTTCTGCTCCACGGGCTGCCTTTACTGCTTCAAAACAGACAGAGGTGAGCTCTGCTCTGTGCTCTGTATTTCATTCACCTCCATACAAATAAAAATGCCTTATTTCATAGACAAAATCAATGAGAGGTGAAATAATAAAGCTAGACAAAAACTTATAGCTTGTGTTAGAAGCAAATGATTAGATTTGGTAACAGGAAAAGAGAGATTGTAAGTGAAAGTGAGAGGGGTAGACAAGTCAAGCAAGTCATTTTGTGCCACCTCTTCTCAGCAGCCTGAAATTGAAGCTGTGTTCACTCGATTCACAAGGTCTCAGACCAAAGGGCTGGTGGGGATGAACAAGTGGGTCTAGTGGAAAGGAGGCAGAGAAAGTGAAACAAAATGAGGGGGCAGACGGAAATGTAAAAGTGGAGTCAGAAGAAAGACAGGAGTCAGATGAAAGCAGTGAGGACGAGATGAAGGAGAAGAGGAAGGAGCGATGAAGAGACAGTTAAGGATAGTGCTGAGTGGGGATGAGGTGAGACCAGATGTGGGGGATGCAGAACACAGGACATAAAGTGATGATCCAAGAGGTGAAGAAGGGTATCAGGATTGAAAATGGAAATGATTAGGCTACTTGCTTTGCTTACTCTTTCTCTCTGGGACATTGCCTTGGCCTTTACACTCCTTATTGTTGTTTGTTTTTAATGTCGGTAACACACAGGGATTTAAGCACATTCAAACTATTGCAACATATTGTTAGCTACCTAAGAGTATCTGACAAATGCCAAAAAAAAGAAATGTAAAGGGAAACTACTCACAGTGGTTTATCATTGGAAGAATGTTCTTTGCTCTAAAAATGAGGGTCTGAGATGAATTTTGATGCTTTGGCTGCTGTTCTGAAACCTGTATGCAGATAAATAAGTGACAAGTTCTTATGAATGTTTTGTTCAATTAAATTGTCTCGTTTGTCTTTCAGGCAAACATCTGCGCTGCAGTAATGCAAATGAAGTAAAGTCTGTCTTCCTCCCTCTTGGAGATAAGAACAACAATTACAGTTTGTCTGTTATGGTGACTGTGAAAAATGGATACAAGAATACCACCACAACTATCACCACTCAGGTTTGTCATCTGCCAGTAATCATGTATCTCATAAAAAGAAGTTAGCCAAGAAATGTTCAACTGATGCAATGGGTTTGGAATAATTTAGTGTCTGGTTATTTATCTTTCCAAAGGTTCGGAAAAGCGACTCCAGGACCTCAGTGGATGCTCTCCAGTCTGCGGTAGAGGATACTGTAACTCAGTTACAGCAACAAGGTCTGCTTTCTGGTGAAGCACTAGGACAGATATTCACTTCTGTGTCAGATATGCTGAATATGGAATCTAGTGACGATCAGAAGGATGCGAGGAAGAAGGTAATGAAAGGTGGTGAGCGATGGGGTTGAAAGTATAGAGGTTGAGATGATTTTTAGTGGAGCGTAACTTACAACGTGTGTTGTTTTCATGCTGTGAAAAGCCCCACGATGTTAATCACTGGTTCCTTCTTCAGTTGAGAGAACAGATGCTGACCAAAATGACCACCGTTCTACTGGACTACCCCAGCAACTCCACTCAGGAAGTACAAGTGGCAGCCAGAGCAGTGGCAGGACTCACCAAGCGATCAGAAGAGCTCAGTCCCTCTGCTCAAGTACAGTACATTACATTTCACAAAAACACATATATTGAAGAACATTGTAAAAAAAAACAATATGGGGTAAATTGAATTGAAATTGTCAGTTAAATAAGAAAAATAAAACAGTTGTTCAATATGTAAAGAAAATGCTGTACAAACAGCCCTTTGTCCAAGTTTAGAAATGGACATAAGATTAAAAAAATAATAATAATTTAAAAGGTGGCGGATGGAGAATACTTGTCCTGCATTAGATAAAAAATAATAGAAACCTTGGGTCATCATAATTAATAATATACTTTGGAGACACTTTATATAGACTGTAATACAAGTTTTAGAGCTTTGGGCTAGAAAAGAGGTTTATCAGTAAGCTTTCGTTGTGGTGAATACCAGTAGATCTCTCAGCCATTCTTAATGTCTTTGACCTTATGGTGCTTTCTAGATGCTCGGTCGGAGGGGTGAGGGGGTTTGTATGACTGGAGTGAGTGAAACTACTTTAACTATAAAAACTCCACCTGTTAACACCAAAGTGCTGTGGTAGCACAGTGTTGTAACTAAGGGAATTGTTGAACAAAATATTTAGTTCATGCTTTGACTTCCTGATTTGTGAATGCACCGCGTTACAACCCAGAGCTGCTCATGCTTGTGTGACTCCTAGCACACTACCTGGTGTATGAGCCCACACTGGATTCACTCTTAGGGCTCTGTGTGGCCTAAAGAGCACATATACCATCATTCCCCTAAGCAGTGTGAATTGTGAAAAAGCATTAGAAACAAACAAACAAACAAACAAACAAATAAACCAACAAACATACAGAGACAGGCTCCTGTAGAGGTGTTTCATGATCTTACCCAATCATACTTGGGTAAGATCTGTTTGTTTTTGCATTTGGCTTGCAATTGAGAGCTGTCTTCAACAAGAGAATGTGAGAGCACATTCACACATCAACTTGAACATCAGGCTATTTGAGAGTGACCATTTTCACTACCTGGACATTTGAACAACCTCAACAATGAAAAAATGCTTGTCAAGTGCTGGGTGCTTTGTGAATATTTGAAATAAATTCATCTACTGTTTTGAATGAAAAACACATCAACTCTAATCTTGTCTTTTGTTGCATTTCATCATTAGGAAGAAGCTAGTTTGCTGTTGGCAGACCTCAGCTCTTCCCTCAACTCCATCAATATTAATCAAGATGCTGGGGATGATGAAGGAGAAGTGGTGGAAGCAGCTACTCCAATTCTTGAGGCAGCCAGTAATATCTTAAATGTTTCATCAAATGTAAGGCCACAACTCTCACTGAGACTATTAACACTATTATTATTGTTTTGTCCTCAAGCACCTTTAATGCACAACCTACAATATGTTTTTCCTCAGAAAAAAGTCTCGGATGTTCTTCTTACTGGAATGAACAATGTTCAGAGTGCATTGTTAAATGGGAAAACGCTCAACGGAGACCCTGCTATTATCAATACTGGTCAGATCAGTGTGTATGTCAACAGGTAAGTGATGTTTGGGACTGGCTAGAGTACATACTTGAGAGTAAAGGTTCCCTAACCTTTCAGTGTGTGTTTATTTTGCTTCTACCTTTTGCAGAGTATCTCCAGAAACCATGCAGATGCAGAGTATAAATGTCCAGAAGAACACCTCCTCCAAATTTTCCTTCCCTACGTTGCCTGCTAGTGTCCTTTCTCCAGAGGAGCCAGTGGATGTGAGAGTAAGTGTGTGCATATTAGATATACCTGTCATCTCTCCATTAGAGGTAGCAATTATAGGACACTATTATGATAAAGGCTCAATTTCATCTTTGTATGATTTGTTTGTGTCTGGGTCTAATGAATCCTCAGAAACAAAGCTGCGATTATGGAAGGAAGATATATGGGATGAAATATCTTTGGAAGACTGGAGTGAGGCATGTCAAGAGGCTCAGAGGCAGACAGTCAGCAGTAGTTTGAAACTTCTGCAATATAAATGGCTGATGCGTACCTACATAGCCCCTGTTAAACGGCATAAGTTTAATGATGATATTCCGGATACCTGTATCAAGTGTAATGAAGCAAGAGGGACTCTATCTCACTGTATATGGGAATGTGGGAAAGTGAAACCCTTTTCAAGGCATTATTAATATGATTTTTCAAATCCTGTCCAAAAAAATTACCATTAGAGCTGAAGCTTTTTATCCTGGGTTTATATCCTATCAATCCACACTTAGGAAGCAATGAGTTTAATTTCATAGACATGTCTATACTACAAGCTAAACGTATAATTGCTTTACAACACTATACAACACTGGTGATGTGTCCAGGTGCATCGCAAGATGTATTTTACAAAGCTTCTTTCTGGATCAACCAGTGACTACCAGGAACAGTCTGGTTGACTACCAAGAACAGAGTGGCGACAGCTGGAGAGACAGCTGGCAGCCCGGAGAGACGGCAACCGGGACAGTTAGGGTGAGCAGCCCGACCTGCATCTTCCGAGGGAGAACCCACAGCAAGCTACGAATCAACCCACGAAAAGATACCCCCAGGGGTGCCTGAGAGGGGGGGGGATGAGCACCCCAGCCGGACGGATCACAAAATGATGACAAATGGCAATGGAAATACGATGATGATTATGGAATGGGTTTGCGGCAAAGTTTGCAAAAACCTGCATGGCCTGAAGCCCCACCAGGGTAAGATGAAATGCGTGCAGAAGGTGCAAGTGTCATAACACACAGGAGCTACTCCTGGTGAGATGCAGGAGGAGCCAGGCCCGGAGTCAACTAACAGTTCTCGGAACCTCCAGGTGACACAAGCCTCAGTCCCATGCAGAACATCAGAACATTGTCGGGTAAAGTGAGAGAAGGAGATGTTCCAGTTCGACGAAGACACTTATTCCATCACGGAAGCAACAGCCAAGGGGCAAGCTGGTAGACACCTCCAATCAATGACCACCATCATTGTCTCTCTAGCAGCAGAGAGATTCAGGTTGGTGGAAAAGAAAGCAGCGAAAGCCCCGTACACCTCGAGCAACAGAGCAACCAAGATCCTCCAGCTTTGGAAGGAGCTGAAGAGCCTGAGGGTGACAGTACAAGGAAGCAAATGAGGAGGAGAGGGGTGCTCATTCAGAGTTGTGCTGCACCCTCCGCAAGAAGCTCACTACCTTGACGAGAGCCCAGTGGCATCGGAGGCGGAGGAAGGAGAGGGCCAAGAAGTGGACCGCCTTTCTAGCTAATCCGTTCGGGTTTACCAAACAGCTGCTGGGGCGCAGTGGGCAGCTCACCTCCCCCAAATCTGAGATCGACAGCTACCTCAGAGACACCTTCAATGACGCAACCACGGAGCAAGATCTGGGCCAAAGTAAGTCCTCGATGAATCCACCTGTACCAACCCTGGACTTTGAGGAAAAGGAGCCTTGTTTGAAGGGGATCCAGGAGGTGATCAGAAAGGCACGAGCAAGCTCAGCCCCAGGACCGAGTGGGCTACCCTACAAGGTGTAAAAGAACTGCCCAAGGCTACTCCACAAGCTCTGGAGGATCCTGAAGGTGATCTGGAGGAGGGGAAAGGTCGCCGCAGGTGTACTGAAGGGGTGTGGATTCCGAAGGAGAAGTCAGAGAACATCGATCAGTTCAGATCCATCTCGCTGCGCAGTGTTGAAGGAAACTATTCTTCAGCATTGTCTCAAGGCGCCTGACAGACTTCCTCCTAGGGAACTCCTACATCGACACCTCGGTCTAGAAAGGAGGGATGCCAAAGGTACCGGGATGTCTGGAGTACACAGGCGTGGTCACCCAGCTGATCCGGGAAGCCAGGGAGAACATGGGGGACCTAGTGGTGCTTTGGTTTGACCTCACAAACGCCTATGGTTCCATACCCCACAAGCTGGTGGAGGTGGCTCTGAAATGGCACCACGTCCCAGGCAAGTTCAGAGACCTCATACTGGACTACTATGACAGTTTCAGTTTGAGGGTCTCCTCTGGAACTACAACATCAGAGTGTGTCAACATCAGCACTCAGCAGTGAAGTCTGCTGAGGTTGAGTGCAGAGGACCTCTCACCAAGTCCGGTGTCAGACAACCTCCCATCAGGGCCTTCATGGCTAACCTGATCATGACAATTTTATCTGTCCCACAGAACAGGTGGATCCTGAAGGGGCTGGAGGAACTGATCACTTGGGCCCGCATGAGCTTCAAGACAGTAAAATCTAGATCTCTGGTGCTAAATTAGGGCAAGATCGTTGACAAGTACTGCTTCACTGTTGCCAGCACTAAAATACCATCAATTAGTGAGAAACCAGTGAAAAGCTTGGAGAAAGTTTATGACTGCAGTCTGAGGGACACGGCATCCATCCGAGCGACCAATCAAGAACTGGAAGCATGGATGGCGGCTGTGGACAAGTCAGGCCTTCCGGGGAAGTTCAAGGCCTTGATATATCAGCACGGCATCCTTCCACGGATCCTTTGGCCCCTCTTGGTCTACAAAGTCCCGATTTCCACCGTCAAAGGCTTCAAGAGGAGGGTTAGTAGGTTCCTGCAGAAGTGGTTGGGTCTTCCTCGAAGCCTGAGCAACATCGCCCTGTACGGGAAGAACAACATGAAGCTCCCCATCAGCAGCCTGAATGAAGAATTCATGGTGATCCGTACAAGGGAGGTGCTGCAATACTGGGAGTCGAGCGACCCAAAGGTCTCCCAGGCTGGTATCCAGGTCAGAACAAGTCAGAAGTGGAAGGCAGCGGAGGCCATCAATGTCGCCGAGCCTCGGCTGAGACACAACGCGCTGGTGGGCATGGTGACGCGTGGAAGGGCTGGCCTTGTCAGTAGCATGAAACCATGCTATGACAAGGCGAAGGTAAAGGACAGGAGGACCATGAGTTCTTTATCCAGGCTGTGTATGATGTTCTACCAAGCCCATCCAACTTGCACATCTGGGGGAAGGTCGAATCACCAGCATGCCCTCTATGCCAGAGGAGAGGGACCCTGGACTCAAAAGTGCCAGCTCAGCTTGATGCTTGTGAGCTTAGCTCTAGACTGTTTTTGAGTCAGACAAATTAATGAATGAAAGAACAAATTAACCTTCAAAGGTGGTAGCCAAAGCTTTATTCAGAGCCAGTTTTTGTGTGATTGATTCAGCCTATGCCTACATATCATTTTCTCTGGGCATTTTATCTCCCTAACTTACTTCTCATTATTTGTTACAGATGATGAGTTTTGAGAAGAATCCATATTCTTGGAGCAAGGAAAACATCACTGGCACTGTGGGGTCTGTTTCTCTCACCAGAGTAAATGGCACAGTCATTCCTGTTGAGAACCTGCCAAACGAGATAGAGGTAATCTGTCTTAAAGATTCATTCACAAAATATGCAGTAAACGCAATTAAAAAAGGCAAGAATACCTTCAGTTACTGTGGATAATATCAGTAGGCTTGATTGGTTTATCCCCATGTTGTGGTTATTCTGTATATAACAATGTGTTTTGTATGGTTTTCAGATTCTCTTACCAAGGCTTGACACGGACCAGGAGAACAGTACAGTCCTGGACCTGGGCAATTTCAGCACATTAATAATTGATGTTCCCTCACCCGATGTAACACTGGTGCTGAAATTGGAGCCCTCTGAAGACATTCCTTTAAAGCTGTTCTTGGGATATAAGGATTATCCCAGTGATGAGGATTACATAGCCACGACCCAGGTCCCTCTAGAGAATGTCAGAGAAGGTATTGTTGGAAGCATGCAGGGTTCAAAGGCACTTGAATCATAGACAAACATTTAATGTGTGTGTGTGTGTGTATGTGTGTGTGTGAGACAGATAGATAGATAGAGAGAGAGAGAGAGAGAGAGAGGGAGAGAGGGAGAGAGAGAGAGAGAGAGGCCTCTGAGGTCTTAACAGAGTCACCATGACACTGTCCTCATGGAACACAACAACATAATGCAATAGATAAATATTCACATCTCTCAAACTGAAAAC
>CABFOS010024654.1:0-14242 GCA_900660315.1 Diretmoides pauciradiatus | reverse complement strand
TCACTGAAGAGTGAGTTTGTAACACACACACACACACACACACACACACACACACACACACACACACACTCCTATTCAGCCTCTTCCACCTTTCTTCCTTGGTCAGGTCACTCGTAAAGCTCATGTCAGCCCCGGACCATTAGACACGCCAAAGACCCTGTCCTGTTGAATGGAAGCGGTACCTTGTTCGTCAGTCACTTGTTGCCTCGAGCACAAACACACAATCATTTGCGGATTAGAGTCCTGTAGTGCCAGTGTTTGGTTTCTGGGTGTGCCAGTCACTCCTCCAGCCCACACAACAAGCAAGGAATAGGCAAAGACACAGGGAACATGGCTGCTCACCAAGTTCATTTATTCATCCAATCAGTCAGTGGAAGTATAACTCAAACAAGATCTCTCATTCACTTTTAGTGTTTCAGTTGGCCACTGACCCATTACTGCACTGGCCCATGTTTGATTTAGTTCTTTGATGCAGACAGTTTCCTGCACATGCTTTCGGATCACATGTAAGACTGCCCTGAGTTTCCTGGCTGAGCAGCAGTGGACTTCCAAAGCCAAGTTATATCTGTCTCTCTGGCCTGGATGAAGCCAGTCAATTAAAATCTCTCCCCCAATTACCTTGTGGTGGGTATGTGGAATCTGTGCGGCACCGTGGTGACCCCTGCTCAGGCCCATTATTCTGCAGCACCTTTGACCTCAGTGGTCACGCTCCCAGATCTGCAATTAACCATCACCATGTTGTCCTTTATCTGCCCTCGTGTGTGTGTGTGTGTGTGTGTCGGGGGGATGAAAAAGAGGAGCCACATAGTGAGGGAGAGTGAAGCTGATGTCTAAAATGGGGGAAGAGGAGTATACACACCACATACCGCTCATAGCTTCCTCCATGTGAGGGCATAAGGGTTGTGCGCTCTGTGCCTGGCCCCAGGGGGGAAAGTATCCCAGTTGGGGAGGAATGCAGGAGTAGGGGCCCTCAGGAGGTTGTGCTCCAGGAGGACATTGGGTGCTGTTATGTCAGCTGGGCCCTACAGACGGGCGCAAAGTGCAGGACAGGGAGACCATTCAGTGGGAGCACACTACCCACCGCATAGCTAAGTTCTGGAGGCACATAGATACACACATACACGTGCACATACACATGCATATGCATGTGTGTACCCACAAATTACACCTACAGCAAAAACACACACACACAGTGCCTTCTTATTAGGCAGCCCCTCTCATCTTACTTCCAAATCTCCATGTCATGACAATCTTCACACATGTTGAGTTGCATAACAAAGACTTTATGGCCGTGAACTTATCAGAGAATGCCTCCACTGCAGCCCCCCAAGGTGCCTGAGAGGCAGGGGAACATTCCTCGTGACTAGGAGAGTTCAGGCTGCATGTCTGCGATTCAGCACTTCGCTGCAGGGGGCTCCGCTCCAGGCTAATCATTGACTGTTTTTGAACAGGCACAGGTACAGAGTTTCTGAGCACCACAGAGAAGACTGAGAACAACCCTAAGCTGTCATTGTCCCTGTGGAGGTCTAGTGGAGATTACGACCTGTTTGTAATCGGGGAACCGGCTCATACAGTAGCCAACCCAAATAATCTATGGAGCAGGAAAGAGGACCATAGAAGGAAAAAGGGTGGGAGAAGAAAGTAAAACCCCAGTTGTCTAGCTAGTTACACGAGGAGAGAGGGCTTGACGGGATGTAGATCTTTAACTTTGAACTCTAGACGCCTGAGAAAACCTGGTTAGAAGGGATATTTCCTGTCCTTTCCTGAGATCCTTTCCTATTTTTATTGGCAGTATGATTATACATCAAAAGAAACACAAATGGAAATGATTTTGCAACTATGTGAACCACCCTGAATACTATAGTGTGTTTTTTTTGTTGCCATTACAAACAGGGTCATACTTCTCACTTCCTTTGTGCTCAGTAGAACTGGATATATGGTTTAATCAGTGTGGTAGTGGTCAGTGCAGCAGTGCGGTGCTGAACGTGTGGCAAAGTGTGACTGGAGTTTGCAGTGAGAACAGAGGTCTGATTATGGTGGAGCAGTAAGGGCACAAGGTAAGCAAGGAGTCCCCCCTCCTCAGGTCCTGCCTTCATAACATCAGACCCTCATCCCACCCAGCAGGCTTTGCAGAAAACAAACAAGCATTTGATTGGTCCTGAATCCGGTGGTGTGTTTACAGCTGCTGGATAGTTTGTGAGGGCATTGACCAAACCACCCCAGGTGCCGTTTACTTTGAAAATTCGAGCAATGCAATCAGATTACTAAAGAGGATTACTGTCACGTTTAGCAAAGTATTTCTTTGACAATTGAACTATACATGTGTAAAGTTCAATTGAGATTCTCAAATTGGTGTCTCACACGAGTAATTTACTTTCTTCAGAAAGTAATGTCTTGACTAGGAAATCATGGCAGGGTCATTGTGAATTTCTTATATTCTATGTGGGATTACATAAGGGAATTCATAGAATGTTTTGATTAGAAAAATGGCCTCGTATTTTGTTCTGTCCTACAGGTATTTAACATTTTATGAAAGAGAAATAGTTACAATTCCATTTTGGTGCTTGCCAAACAGTCAGCGCTGACTTCTGACTTTAATTAAGCTTTTATCTTTCCACAAGGCGCACAGCGTTCCCTCTTTGACTCACTCGAAAAAGACAGGAATGTGAAGAAGAGGAATGGCCCATATCTCACTCTCATCCCCCATCCTGCCTTTGTTCCTTACACAGTCCCAAAACTGTCTGTCAGTAATTACCCAACGGCCAGTTTTACACCTTGGCTTGATCAAAATGTCTTTTCTCCTCTGAAGCTAGCCGACCTCGTGGTCACATTATTCTATCAAAGAAGGATAATGTAATTTTGGAGCTTGTTCAAGGAATCTCATGTGACAGTGATTTGAAAGGTGAGTCAGGAGTTTGTCTGGCATTAGTTCCTTTTGAACTATACAGACAATACAGAGAAAATAACAAACTCTGGCTTGAAGAACAATAACAACTTTCTTTGGCTTTTCTATCCACGCCCATAAGGAGATAAAACCTAAACTTTCAGATGATTTCCGGTCTGATTACTCTCGATTTAAAGATAGCAGTAGAGTTTACATAGAGAAAGGGGTTAACCCTCTACCCTTTGGAGAGAGAAGATAGGTCAAGCTCTTGTTTCTCCCTCAGACTAAAGAGCCACTTGCTCTATCTTGCAACAGGTTGATGGCAGATCTGTGTACTTTAGAACCCATTCCCCACTGTGTTGATCATACTGGTATTTGTATTGTGCTAATCTTAAACAGAGAATAAACAGGAACCAGTTTAAAAAATAATGAGATAAAGAAGACTACCATTCACCAAAGTTAACCCCCTCCCTCACCTCCCCACTCAGAAAATGTGTGGAATGTTTCTTCTTCCTGTGGGACCTGGGCAGTAATAGCTATACGAAGTGAAGTGTGTGTGTGTGTGTGTGTGTGTGTGTGTGTGTGGGTGTGTGGGTGAGTGGAACGGCGGGTTCTCCGCATGGGCCTTGGCCTGTCTCTGCCACGTGAGCCAATCAAGCAGAGTGTTTAATCAGTTACACCGGTCTGGTAATTGGATTCAGTCACAACATTTTCCCCTCATGTGGTCGTGGTTTTGGCTGCAGTCAGATCCAGATGTGTTCCCAGTTCCTACCGGGCTCTGCTCTGTGTCTCAGCAATATCATATTAAGACACCAGCCCCGCCATAGAACTGTTTATTAGATTTATCTGCCTGGGCTTTAACGGGACATAATGAATTCTGTGAGCGGGTCCATTACCTTTGACTGGCTGTAATTAATCACCATGCTCTCTCTGCCTTATTGATATAACTTATTTTCTGAGACTATGCACGTGCAAGATTTTCCACAAGACGCACAGCCCTGTCTACCGTACATGCTATCATAGACTTTTGCAGTTTGCTTAAATCCACTGATCGTAATTCAATAATGGAAATAAACGTCTGTTTGTTTCCCCGTAGGAAGGTATTTCTGAAAGACCCGGGTGCTGGGTCTGCTGTGTGTTGCTTGAGTAAAGTGAATGATGTGTGTGTTCCCTCAGGTCGACGGCTGAGGGGGAAGGCGTTCTACTACGTCGGAGGGAAGGTGTTCTGTGAAGAGGACTTTCTGGTGAGTGGTAAACAAAACACTCAAAAGAACATTCTTAAAGAACGGGCAAATTTATTGTACTGTGGTGTGTGTTATCGGTACTGTTGCTGTGACTTCAAAATGTATTTGGTTTTATCTTATATATACTATACAGCACCTTCCTACGCTGAGTTGCATTTTGGTCAACTAAAGCTGATTCACCAGGTCAAATCAACAAGTGACCGTAGCTTTTAATAGTCACGTGATCAGTTCATTTCATGTGAAGAGCAGGTGTTCCTAATATTTTGTACACTCTCTGTATTTATATATAAAGCTTAAATGCAACCCGTAAATGTGTCAGCATGCAATTTAAACGCAAAAATCTATGTTGGAGACTTGTGGCCCAATTTCCAGCATCTCATGCAGCCCATTCCATATCAGTTTCCTCCCTTGGGTGGGTGTGGAAGGGGGCAGGTAACTGGAGATGCTACTTAGCCATGGTTCATGAGGGGGCGAGAGAGTTAAGGCCGTGTTCAAATGTTAAAGTCTCAGTCTGTTGATAATCAGAGGATGTCCCTTTGAATAGGGTTGAAAACCTTGGAAACCTTGTTACATTTTTCATCATACAGATATTTTGCAGCCTAAGCTTAGAAAATCTAAAAATACACGTTTTATTTTTAGTTTGTTAGCTGCCAGTATTCTTTCAAATTGTCCGTCTAGTCACACTCCCAGCAGCACCGGGACGTTTACCCCAGGAGCCCTCTCGAAAGAAAAACCTCATCTACATTCCATCACAAGCTCTCTTTAATTGCTCAATTAAAATATAAATTTACATTGGAATTCATTTGCTTCCCCCTTTCTCCCCTCACCCCTCCCTCCTCTACCAGGTCTTAAGTGGCACTGACGCTGTTATATTCATACACTAATAAAGCTCATCACGATGGTGCACGGATCTTACAACCTATTTGGAGCCGAGATGCCTCAAATAGTACTTGCAAATAAGCATGTGCTTTACAGCGGCGTGGAGTGCTAGATGGGTGGGGTTTACCACATCTGAGCAAATCAAATTTCAGGTAGTTGGCAATCACAAAAAGTAAACTAAATTGACTTTCAAATACTTTCCTGTGATTATCTAAGCATTCAGGCGTCTATTGTTTTGTTCTATGCGGTGAACCCCACCCACCTAAATAGCAGTTGCTATTTTGGCTCAGATGAGAGATTTGATTCTCTGACCCCACAGAGGCTCTGAGGCAGATGAGCAAGACAAAGGGGAATTCAAACTAACTAAGCATCTTTCACAGACTGAGTTGATTTAATATTGCATATACCTAATCTGGTTTTGTCAGGAAATAATCAAATGTTTCTTGCTACAAAATGAGATTTATTTGGGCCTTACTTAGGTAAAGGGCCAAGAATGACTTGAGAGTCATCCACTGAAGACTTAATGACATCATAATTGTTGTTCTGTATGTTGCAGTACTCTGGTTTCCAGCAGTCAGCCGACAAGTGCAACGCATGTGGACATTTGATCATGGATATGGTGAGTGCCCCCGTTGTGTGTGTGTGTGCGTGTGCGTCAGAGCCAGATGCCCAGAAACAGAGTTGCTTCACCCACAATGAGCTTCCTGTGGGCACATCTGGATAAAGGCTCAGGAGAAAATAGTGGCTCTGTATGTGTGTCTATTTCTCTCTCTCGCTCTCTCTCTCGCTCTCTCACATAGGCTCATGGGTGAAAACAAAACGATATACACACAGGATGTGATCACAAAGTAGTATGTGGGAAGTGTAGCAGCATGTGAGGGGTGAACATGAGTATGTTCTCCATACAGGCCTAGCAGACGAGATGAGAGATCAAGGAAATGTCTCCATGGTTATTATACTGTCTCCTCCTCACAAATCTTTCTGTCTTTCCTTCTTTCTTTGCTCCTTTTTTTTCTTTCAGTACATCCAAAGGTTTCATCTACTCTAAAAAAATGTTTTGCTCATGATATTGGATACAAATAGAGAGGAAAATATATTAAATGCAATACTGGTGCCCTGATATTCTCAACTCATTTATCTCTGATAGATCCTGCAGGCCCTTGGGAAGTCCTACCACCCCGGCTGTTTCCGCTGTGTCATCTGTAATGAGAGCCTTGATGGAGTGCCCTTCACTGTAGACACTGAAAATAAGATCTACTGTGTCAAAGACTACCACAGGTGAGCACCCGCTAACTTGTTGGCATTTGTAAAGGAACATGGACGCGTTACCTTAAATTGTCTCTATTAAAATGTGAAATGTTAAAAATAATTCATATTGTAAGTTAAAGATGAAATCACAACACAACCCCTGCACATTGCAACTGCAGGATCAGCTTGAGATGGTCTGCATGGGCTGACTGCCACGTGTGGCAGCCACATGAAAAGCATAGTTAAGGATGGGATGAGGGGGAAGGGAGGAAGGATCACTGTCTAGTTGAGGGTGAGGAGTGGCATGTGGCCATTGCTGTTCTCAGCCAAACACAACAGTAACATTCTGCAAGGCCGGAAGAAACCAGAGCACGTGACTTCTTGGGTGAACAATAAAGGTTTTGTATGAGAAGTAAGTGGTTCTACATGTTAACCATCCGTACAAACGGGGGGGAAACTTATCATCCAAAGCACCTCTACTACCTAAACAGAAACTCTGTTCAATTAAAGCCACCCTCCTCCTTGCTGGGAGAGCATGTGCTGCATAACCAAGTACATGGTGGGTGATTATGTCTAGCTGCTCCCACGTATTATTTCTTCTGATTAAATAAGAGAAACCTTTGTGTGTGTGTACTGTATGTGTTTGTCTTTTAGCCACAGTCATGCCCGTCTGCACTGAGAGGCCCTTTGTTATTACCTCAGACATCCAGGTGCCAGCCATCTGTGTGTGTGGAAATAATGAATTCATTTTTCTTTTTGTTTTCATACTTTTTCCCCCCTCTGGGATTGGGGAACCACGTGTATGAGGGAACGCCAGCACATCTGCAAACCTGGCATCTGCTTAGCCAAATCAAACGGCCTGAACCTTACATTTAGTGAGAGTAGAGGGAAAAAGAGGGAGACTCAGCTTGTTTAGAGTTTGAGAAAGGGACACCACAACTGAATAGTAACCTTTTATACTCAACCTTGGCATAGAAGGAAGTTCAGTTCAGTCTAATTCAGTACAGCTCAGTTCGGTTCAGTTTACTTTATTTCAGTTCACCTTTGAATTTGTTTCTTTTTACCCCTCCCCCAGGGTCCTGGCCCCTAAATGTGCAGCCTGTAACCAGCCCATCCTGCCCTCAGCGGTAAGCCTGTATCCTGCATTATGTATTTTTGCATGAATATGCTACAAACTCTAGATTATAGTGTCATATTACAACAGCAGTGTGTGGTAAGTTCAACTGCAGTACATTTGCAATGCGTTCTGTCGTCTCAGCCACAAATGCTCGACTTCTGTCTCAGTTTACAATAAACTCTGATAACTACAAAGTGTGAAGTCTAAATCCTTTAAACACAGCCAGTGGTTGAGGTTGCTACAGGAGATAAGTAACCGGTTTCTTAGTGAAGGTACAGTTTGTCTTGGTAAACGTTCTGTCTCTGTTGTGATTGAAATGTAAACCTATAGCACCTACCAATATGATCGTGAACTCTTCAACCCCTGACCTGATTAAAGATTGATTTATAAGCCCTCTGGTGAACTTGAGTAGAGAGCCAGATGTGAAGAAAGAGTTTGTCAGCAGTGGCACGAATCCGGTATCCGTCATAGTATTTCAAGGTCAGGCCCTGCGGGGGGGAAAAAGCAATGGCGATATAATGTGCCACACGATCAGGTAGAAGCCCTTTAAGAAACTGTTAGGCTGTAGAGGGAAAGGGATCTTTGGCATGAATCATATGATCAGCTTTCTGTCTTTAAAACGATACGTCTGTTACGTCTTTCTCCTTAACCGGTAAGCTCAGCAAACAGTTCTGATGAAATCCAGATCTGCTCCTTTTTACTCAGTTTGTACTAAAACACTTATACCAACTTAACACTTAACCAGCTCTGGGCTTTTGTTTGAGGCCGTAGATGATAGAAGCATGGTTCACACACAGGCAGAACGTGCTGGTCACTGAAACCCTTGAAAGAAACCACCAGAATGAGTTTCCCCTTTCAGTGAGCACTGAGGCTGGAATTTGGGTGTTTTCTTTTGTTTTTGGGGGGGGGGACTAAGTTAGTCCCTAGAGCAAGTCTAATTCCTTCTCACAGGCAGGTATTGTAACTGAATTTGTGAAAGATAATCGAAGCACCTGCTCTCTTTCGGTGTGGAATATGTAATCCAGAGGGGGGGGGGGAATCAATCCAAATGTCCCTGGCCGATGTGTGAATTGAGTGTCATGAGTGTGTGAATCCTTACTTTTCTATGGGGTCAAATTACACAATGTGTTGTATTGATTTTCTGAAGCTTTATCAGATTGAGAACTGAAGAAGACATTCAGGTTGAACCGCATTTGTCTGTCTGCATTTCTTTCCAGGGATCTGATGAAACCATTCGAGTTGTATCCATGGACAAAGACTATCACGTGGAATGCTATCACTGTGAGGTAAAAACAAAGTCACATTTCCTTCATTTGAAAACCGGTTCACTAACTGAACTTTCACTAAACCAAGCCCCTTCTGAAAACATTAACGAGGACATCCCGAATCTTAATTACAGCCCTGGTGGTAATTATGTAATGCCGAGGAGAGCAGGTACGTCGTTTTACTCGAGTGCCTCTCCTTCTCTGCCAGAGGCTGATTGACAACTGGAATTCTTCCATTTCATTGAAACAAAGAGCAGTGAGTCACAAGGACGGTGGCTGCCCATTAAAGTAGCATTTAATGACTCATAATAGAGTGGCAGTGTCCTCGTCGCACTTTTGTTTCTCTGTCAAACTAGTCGGTCGTTTCAAGGTGAATTTAAATAAGGAACATCTTTTGTTCTTATCTTTGAGAATATATTTCCCTCTCAAGACTCTAAGCCATGTGCAGATAAAGAAAAGCTTTAAAGTATCAAGCAGGGCAGGATTTAGGGTTTTATCTCAGCATACATATAACCAAGAGCTTGTGCTGCTTTTCCACCGCATGCTACCGGCCCAACTCGAATCTACTCGCCGTTTTTGGTTTTCCATTACCAGGTACCATACCTGGTACTTTTTTCAGTACGTTCTAAGCGAGCTGAGCTGATACTTAAAGGTGACATGAAAACACTGCAGACTACTGATTGGTCAGAGAGAATCGTCATCATTGCGTGACATGGGACATCCTGCACAGACCCGCCATATTTAAATAGCCTACTGCCTACTGTAGCCGCCGCAATTTTTTAAACTGACTACTTTTTTCTACCGCAATTGTACTACTTGTAATTGGTACTGTAATTTGAACCCCATCCCTTCGATATCCTCCATATTTCTGTGTGTGCGTCGTAATGAAGATGACATCACGGCAGTTTCATGCGGCGGCGCTATGACGACCAGTTGTGGGGTGGTGGGCACATTGAGGGGGTACTACTTGCAGTGGAAAACCAACAGGTACTACCAAAAGAGAGTAGAGTTGGGTTGAGCCGGTACCATGTGGTGGAAAGCCGACACTGGACATTTTCTTCTAGTAATTCAGTTAAACGTTGTTGTAAAAACGAACACTGACCTTTGCTGTATTTGTACACTACAGAGGCCTGTATTGTTCAGTGGCGGGAAATAAGATTAATACAGAGCACGATTCAGACTGTCCACAAGCATCCTCACACAAGCTATTCTCATAATGAAGATCCAGTCATGTTTCAGCAGATGAGTCCCTCTGATCCTCTGCATTCCTGTTTTTTGTGTCTTGTTGTGCAGGATTGCCAGATGGAGCTGAACGATGAGGAGGGTCACCGCTGCTACCCTCTGAACGGACACCTTCTCTGCCACTCCTGCCACCTGAAACACATTGAGCCTGGCTGCTCCTCACCCATCGCCGCCCCATCCTACCAACACTAGTTTTAGGTAGAGGGAGACACCTTGTGGAATTGTGAAGGAACTGCCAAAGTGTGACTGGAGAGCAAGAGTGGACATGTACAATTCTTGTTGTAGAGAAATTGATTTATGTGTGGTATGATCTATACTTTGACAGGAGTGTTAATAGTCTCTATTATGCAAATTATCATAATAGCTAAAAAAAGAAAAAGAAAAAAAGCAGTATTGACCTGGTTATGAAACAATACACCAAAGCCCTATTTTGAATGCAAGGCAGCATTGTGTTGTACCCTCTGAATACTGCAGAAATGTCACATGAGTTTTTGTGTAAATATCAATTGGATTGGCTGTGTAAATATCTCATTCTAAATTGATTTTAGATTCTATGTGCCTTCGACTTCAGTTTCACAGTTTTGCTGTTTTACTTTCTGAATGCTGATGTGTGAGCTCATGTGAAACACAATTTAAAATAGGTCTTTACATAGTCTGATATGCAAAAAATGTTTCTGCAGGGGTGAAATTGATTAATATAACTTGGTGATTGTTTCCATTTTCTTTGCTGATATGCCAAGTCCAGATCTTCCAATATACGGATGTTGTTCCTAACATGAACAAAAAACATCTGTATTCCATAGTGGGAAATGACACAGATCACAGGTACCGTATGTATCAGATAGCTTGATTACTCAAAAACTAAGCTGTTTGAAACCACTGTTTCTTTACAGTATAAGTTACATTGACTCATCTACTTTCCCTAACCTGCACATAACGCCACCATTGCCATTAATTTCTGGTATGTTATAATGCAATAAATTATTTCAAATTAGAACTTTTGAATACAGCCATCTCACAAGTGAAAGGTAAACTTGACACACGTTCATTTTAAGCTACAAAAACCTTCAACAGAAAAGTCCACTCTATCATGGCATAATGGACAAACAATAAGACTGACAGGAGACTCAACTTAGAGTTTGCTATCCTCTCTATGTACTTGGGCCAGGAAGTCCAACACTCTTGCACACAAAACATTTGGATTCTCTTATGTCTAAGCAGTATGGGAATGCTGAAGATGGCTAAATCTATAATTCTGTAGTTAAAAACTACCATCATTATCACACTAAGTGTGTTGTTTTCAGCACTTATACAAACTTCTAGATGTATGAGTTTTCTAAGCAACTAAAGAAGTTTCTCAAACCATGACAGTATACCTCTGTTGGTATTCAGCCTGTAGATCTGTATATTTTATTAAATCTTTTAAGGAAACACTTGCAAACATATATTTAAGAAAAATGTGCATTTACTTACTTTAGAGTCATTTTGTTTTTATTAATAACCCCTTAAATACTAATTTGGTTTGCAGTGAAAGGTGGACATTTCTGGATAGTCCATCCTAGCCATTAAAATGTTATTCATGATGTATTCAAATGAAGTAAGATGTTTTTCATTAGAAGGCCTACACACGAGTATTCCATAGCCAGCTAACGATTAAGATGACCAGAAAATATATACATACCTATGTGCTGTATGAATGTTTGCAAAAATAAATGGATTGCAATAGGTCAAACTTTTAATTTTAATTTGGTTATTTTTAAGTCAAATCAATCCATAGCTAAGAAATATATTCAACATGTTTATAATCACACCAGAGAATAAAACTGTTATCTCCTTGCTACATCAACATTACTTAATATTTATCTGACTGTCAGGTCCATTGATGATTCATTAAGCAGTGCATTAATCTATCAAAGCTATCAACAATTACTAGAAATACACCCTGAGATCTGCGGTTTGAATCCCTCTCATTCCTTTGTTGGATCATGTGTAAATGTATGGCAGCAACTAAAATAACAAAGAAATGTGAGTTAGGCCTAATCCAGAGCCAAACTAAGGACCTTATGTGATGAAGACAATGAATATGACAAATATGATTATTTATCTACATAGTTTGAGTTCAGATAATCCTGTCTTGTCAGGATATTAAAAGTTGTTGATTTGTAATAAACTAAAACTAAATAATAATGAGAGGAAGAAGACGAAGAAGAAATCAAAACACAAATGTTCTAATCCGTTTTATATTTTTTAATACAGTTACAAAAACATCAACAATGATAATAATGGTGATAATGATAATAAAGTGGAACATAAAAAACTTAAGGCATAAATAAACTAAAATGCAAGGAAATGTAATGAAATAAACACACACACACACACACACACACACACACACTGTCCACTTTTCTCTTAACAGTCTAGAGGTCTATGCATGTCACATTCTTAACATCAGCGCTGAATACTGCTTCATGCCTGTGAAGTCAAAAATCAATCAATCAAACAAAAACAAAAAAACACCTGCTGGTCATTTCACTCAGACACATTATTGTTACAAAACAAAACAAAAATCACACAAACACAAAAGGAAAGATGAAAGTTGTGATCAATGGGAAATTGTGCAAGAAATGATTCCCATATCTATTCTCCCTGTTGGAGCGAAGGAATGGAACTTAGTGGAATGTAGTCACCGAAAATAACACTCAAAACTTATAGACAAAACACAACTTAAAAGACACTGAAAGACAAAGAACGCAGAGCGCATCAGTAAAACACTCACAGACAAACTGACTGCAGTCTGGAGACAACACTGGCTGAGCAGGACTGTGCTGACATTAGAAGTCTCCTACAGGCTGAAAGGACTCTGTCAAAAGATAAAGATGGAAGGTTGCTGGAAGCTTTAATGTGCTCCCTTCGATACGAGTAACATTACATACAAGATATGCAGTAGTAAAGTGTGTAACAGCTGGAAAGTGTTAGTTGCATCAATACTGTGATTCAAACACTGACGTAATGCTCTAAATTTTGAGATGTGTACAACTGCACACACACACACACACACACACACACACACACACACACACACACACACACACACACACGAGGATATGCTTATCAAACCAGAGTGTGCACACTTGATATCACTGTGCACTTCCGATTGCACGTTTGTGTTTCTGGTATACATATTTGTATGCTTGAGGTTTTAAGGGACACAGATTTGTATTCACACACACACATGCACACGCACACACACGCACACACACACATGCACATCCCCCCAGGCCTCTCTTGGCTTCGTCCCCCATAATTCCTCTTGTCCACACCACAAAGAGGCGTCCTGCAGCATCAGCCAACCCATCAGAGAGAAGAGGCCGAGCCGCCATTACCGCGGCGGCGTCCTCCCGGGAGCGTCGAGTCGCTCTTCCTGTGAAGCAGAAATATCTACTTGTTTATGTTGTTGTTGTTGCTGTTGTGTTTTCTTTCTTGCGCAGATCGGAGTTCCACACAAACAGCATATTGCTGCTTAGGTTGGCAGCAACACAGGTTGTTAATTATGTTTTCCATGCCAAGCGTACAATCACACAGTAATTGGAGTTGGAGCAGAGGATTGTGGGAGTGTAGTGAATGATAATGACTTCTTGGTCATCTGCATCATCAGTATCATCAGCAGTATAATTAGTTAGTTAGGAGCTGGTGCGGCTCTGCTGGTAATAGTTCTCCTGCTAGAACCGGCTGTTAGCGCTAATGGATTGCAGGGATGGTGGCTTGTAACCAGATGGTTGCTGGTTTGAATCCCTTTGAAGACGAAAGAGAAAGTGAGGTGCTCTGAAGCCAGAGATGTTTGGTTCACAGGTTTGAGTCCCAGCTGGGAAACGTCTGAGGAGGGGGCAGTGGGTTAATGAGGCTCTTGAGCAAGGCACTAGAGCTCCTCCTGCTCCAGTAGGAGGCTGAAGGCTGCTGGTTCCAATCCCCACAACAGCTGAGAAGAATCTGAATGAGAAGCAACTACCAAGCTGCTGCCCTCAAGCAAGGCACTGAACCTGCGGTCGTACTGGTCAGCTCCCAGTGTGAATGTGTGGATAAAAAAGAGCATTCCTGGAACGTCTCTGGAGCGTTCCTGGAACATTTTTGGAATGATTCTGGAGCTTACCTGGAATGTTTCTGGAACGTTTCTGGAGCATTCCTGGAACATTTCTGGAGTGTTCCTGGAACGTTTCTGGAGTGTTCCTGGAACATTTCTGGAGCGCTCCTGGAGCATTTCTGGAGCATTTCTGGAGCATTCCTGGAATGTTTCTTGCTTCCCAATCACATGTGAAGAAGACAAAACTGTAGTTGTTTTCTTTTCTCTCATGGGAATCAGCATCAG